>CAKNYM010020958.1:0-10983 GCA_932195095.1 Andricus curvator | reverse complement strand
TACGCGACTATTTTCTGTCATAAAATAGCAGCTTTCATGCATTTAAATATAAAATTATTTTTTGTTATTGATTAATGCGTTAGGATCTTCAGACTTATTGTTTAAGGGATGGTAAAACATCCCCTAAAATTATGTCAAAACATATTCTTGCTATGTGCGCTTACTCCACTTATTGGAAAGTCGTTTCATACCGTAGCAGTTGAATAAAAATCTCTATTGATTTTAGTTACTAAGAAATGATGATTTACATATGTTACTTGGATTTTTAGGGTACAAAAACACCCCCAAAACATGCTGTATAGCCAAAGAATCGTTAATCTTTCTAGTTCGTGGGTATGAATCTTTTGATTCGGCACGCCTGATCGTCAAAATATAAAAGTTTTAGTCAAATCTATCATAGCGTTTTTGAGGAAAAAAAACATTTTGCTAAAATAAGCATTTTTCCATTAAAATACATGTAAAACTCGAAACTTTGGACAAGTGTTTGTCTAAAAACTGTCCATCTTTCTGACATTTTTCTTTCGAATTTTCAGTTTGCAGGTTCGAAAATACAAGAAAAAATTTTTTTAGAATTTTTTATCATAAGGCTTTTTTCTGTACATTTGGTGCGGGGTCCTTTAGCGCTAATTAAGTGCTCTGGATTTGTGCTATGCGCAAAATCCAGGCACAAAAAAGAATTTGATACTACTAATAGTTTCCAAGTTTCACATACCAGAGTGACTTGAAGCAAGCATTACATGTTTTTGACCAACATTGCCGGGTACAAAATTTAGTTTTCGCGGCATATATAAGCATAAAATGAGCACTAAATTTCTGCACGCAGGAGAATTCAATACCACTAATAGTTTCCGAGTTTCACATACCAGAGTCATCTGAAGCCAGCATTACTGCATGTTTTTGACCAAAATTACCGGGCACAAAATTTAATTTTTGCGGCATAAATTAGCACTAAATGAGCACTAAATTCCTGTACAAAGGAGAATTTAATACCACTGATAGTTTCCGAGTTTTACATACCAGAGACACTTGAAGCCAGCATTACATATTTTTGACCAAAATTCCCGGGCACAAAATTTAATTTTTGCGACATAAATTAGCACTAAATAAGCACTAAATTTCTGCACAAAGAAGAATTTGATACCACTAATAGTTTCCGAGTTTCGCATACCGGAGTTGTGGCTTCAGCTGAAGCTAGCATTACTACACGTTTTTGGTAAAAAAAAGTGCCCGGATTTTGTGCATAGCACATTTCCAGAGCACTTAATTAGCACTAAATTCCTGCGCAAAGGAGAATTTCGTATCACTAATAGTTTCCGGGTTTCACATACCGGAGTTGTGGCTTCAGCTGAAGCTGGCACTACTACATGTTTTTTACCAAAATTACCGGGCACTAAATTTTTTTCTGCAGCATAAATTAGCACTAAATTATGGCATAGTGCCCATATCGATATGACAATGTTGTAATTCCAGCTTCCGGGACCTGCATTTTCAATAGTTAAAACTATTATGTGGTTAATATTTCTGCACAGAGAGAAAATACTTACATTTTGTGTATGAGAAATCCATGAATCTAATCATGCTTGACCTATTCATGCTAAGACGGTATGAATTTCGAGTATTAATAGCTTAAAGTTCGTACTGAAAATTCAAACAATATCCATGGAAAAGTATCACTGCGCTCCTACTTGTTCTTCATGAATTTTTACAGCTGACATGCTTTTAATGTAAAATAGCGAGGAATTCAACGCATGACAGATCTCATACTCGAAACTCTGAAACTCCATACTATTATAGCAAGGTGAGCAACGAGTGAACAAGTGTGATGAGCGTAATCTTACTCCGAACGCTTGTGATCCATACTAAAATAGTATAGTCCCCATGCGTTCAAGGCATTAGCTCGTTTGTACATTAAACGAGTGTCGTTGTTACTCTCAGAGCATACAGTTTAGACTTCAAATGCATGGTATTATACGTATTTTGTATAGCGCTACCTCTAAACTAAATAAGTATATGAATGTGTGCTGTCATAGTTTGAAATAGCCCATACTAACTTAGCGTGAGACGAGATCATACGAGAAAAGTAAGTATGTTCTCTCGGTGTGGTAACAGAAGTATCCAGACATATCTTGTGTCGGTTTTTAGAAATCTGTCTTTTATCTCATGTCGTTTTGCTGGACCTGTCAAGTGACGCTTTGTCGTAATTTAGGTCTCGAACAGTCGCGATTTATTTAATGAATTTTCAATTAAATAAGTATAAATAATTATAGTAAACCCGAAATGTAGTGTTTTTATACATGAAAACTGCGCGTTACCTGCCTGCACGCCAGTGGCACAGTCATACTTCCAAACTACGCACATACTTTTTGGATTCTTCGAAAAATATTCTCAAAAATATTAGAAATTTAAACAATAAATAGTAATACAAGTCGACATAAATGAAACGTTAATGTATAATATCTTAAAAGTAAGAATTTTCCAAAATTATCCGTGATACAAGCGCAGGAGGTTTTGGGGAGCAGAATATTGAGCACTAACCGAATGCCGAGCGAGCGAGCACGCCTGTTTGGTTTAATTAATTTCTTAGAAAGGTCCATAAAATAATAATGGATATACACTTAGAAAAATGTTTGTTTGAATTAAACAAACATTTGTTTGACCCTATATCAATGCTAGAATTTGTTTGTTTCAAATAAAATTTGTTTGAATCAAACAATGGTGTGTTTGAATCAAATCAGTTTTGTTTGAATCAAACAAATATTTGTTTCAATCAATCAAATATTTGTTTGACCCTATATCAAAGAAATAATTTGTTTGATTTGAATAAATATTGTTCAGAGTGTAGTTTGCAAACAAAGATTATTGTCTTAATGGTATAATATGTTTTTAAATCAGAGATTTAATCGCAATTGATAAGTAAAATTAGGGAAACCTTACTTAATTGCATATAATGTAATCAAATAATCAATAATTAAAAATACTAATTTTTTATATAAAATAATGAATTAAACTTAATTATTAGTAAAGAAAATATACATCTTAATAAACTGAAATATTGGTAATATATAACTGTAATCATAAATAAAATAAATTTGAAATGAGGCACGAGGCGAGATTATTAAATATCGTTACGTATGCATATATAGGTATGCATATGAGTGGAAGTTTCCGTCTTTTCCGGTTTAGTAGTTGCAGCTTCATGTGAAGTTAGCGAATTTTTTTTTGCGGCAAAATTAGCACTAAATTAATTTGCAAAGCAAAACTTGATATGAGCATGTACACCCATTTTTGATCAAAATTACAGGGCATAAAATTTATTTTTTTGGCGGCCAAAATTAGCACTAAATTAGCATTAAATTATTGCATAGTGCCCATGTCAATATGAAAATGTGGCAATTCAAGCTTCACGGACCTAAACAAATTGTTGTTAACAAGTAATAATTGTTTAAACAATTGAACATTAGTTTTAAAATACTTAGGAGCTTGTAACTTATCGAATAAAAATAATTAATTTTAAAAAATTCAAAAAAATACCGTCTTTAGCAATTATTTTACATAAGACTGGCATTTTGCATTTTTTGGGGTATTTTCCGGGCACAATACAATGGGTTTGGGGTTGTCAGGTTTAAAAGTTATTGGGTGGAAATTATTCCTTGAACATTCCGTAAAGCGACTATAGTGACTTTTTTTTTAAAGTGACTAAAATTGGTGACTGTGTAGTAGCCCTGACTATGTACGAAATTAATAAAGATACTATAGTTAAATTAAGATTTTTGATCTTAATTCATAAATAATTTTTATTCTCTGCTTCTATTGTTGGAAAGTTTCTACAGAATATCCAAAGCCAGCTTAAACTGAGTTCTAATAATAAGGAATACTTATTTGTGTCAGCTATAAACTACTTGCCTCGACTTTAATTAATAAGGACGTCGAGGAACTTATGAACTTGTGAACCGTAGTTTGTGCCAGATGGAGAAACTCTATAACTTTATGCTATAAGAGTTATAAAAGAACAAAAGGAATATGTAGAATGTAGATGGTACAATGCCTCTCTTTAAGAATTAAATAACCGATCTATAAAAAAAACATAAGTAGACTTGGAGAAACAATTTCATTTATTTCTTCAGCACAATATAATTATTTCCAAGCTTCAATCAAAATAAAAAATATTCCCAGGGTTGCTACAAAATCCCAATTTCAAAATTCCCTGACTTTTTCCCTAACCAATTTTTCATTTTCCCTGAACGTTCAAAATTTTGCTTTTATAAGTATGAAAGCAATCTTACACCGAGGAAATCAATAATGTTAATGCAAAAAAAAAAGTTTTATATTTTATAAGGGGTCATCCATAAATCACGTAAGACATACATAAAACACATGAATTTTCAATCAAATAGTTCAGTTTTCAACCAAATTGTTGAATTTTCAACCAAGAAAGTTTTATCACTCAATAAAGAAAACAAATTTCACCCAAATGTTGAATTTTCAAGTCAAAAATACAAATTTATTGCAGACCACTGTGACGTCATCAGTTGAGGAATCGACAACTTCTTCGTCTCTCGACGGCCTCCTCAGTCACATTTCCATCGCGAGTATTGGACGAAAGTTTTATGTGCGCCTTGTAGGAGACGGCGATTCGACTCGTGTGATTGCCGATCTCGCTGCGCTCGCGCGGCAAACTTCACACTCGTCCGGAGTCGCCTACTTCTCCCACTCAATGTACAATATACTATTTCCAACTAAAAATAGATAGTTACATTTGCATTAAAAAAAAAACAATTTTCAACAAAATAGTTAAATTTTTAACCAAACAGTTGTGATATTTAACTAAAAAAGATGCAATTTCTACCAAAACAGACTATCAAAATTTTTGAATTTTCAACAAGATGTTTTTTCTTATTTGTTCATATGAATATTTCAACGATAAACATTTCTATTATCATAGAATTCTGATCCGCAATAATTTTGTTTAAAAGCCCCTTCTGAAAATATTGTTCTAAAATTTTGTTGTACACTTCCTTCTAAATGTTTTTTTAAACCGCCCTTTCGAAATTGTTTTCAGAATTATACCTTACAACTTACTTCCCAATTCCGTTTCCAAATTTCCTTTAAAATTTGCAATTCAAGATTTGCTTTCGTTGTAATTGCAGTTAGCAAAACAATTTTTCGTCGTAGTACCTATATTTAAAACTGCCAGTCAGAGTTTACGTATCGAACGATAGCTTTATGCAAATGTCACAGATTGATTTAAATTTTCCTACATCGGCACTCACCATCGCGAAAGTAACGTTCTGAATATTCTAACAGCTCGTCACTTAGGGATGTTGAAAGCTTTCAACTATGTTTCAAGTTATGTTTATGTATAATGTATTAGAGTGCATATGAAATAACCCAGTAGCTCAAAACTGACATTTTCAATGAAGAATTGCACGTCAAAAATGCACTAAAACACAAATATTTAGAGAAAAAAAACTCGGTTTGTGAATATTTCGATTTCGGTTCGTTCAAACCTTGAACGAAATAAGTTCAAATAAAATTAATTATACAAATCAAGATTCGCGATAGCGAATCGTCGCCAAGTACAGAAAAGCTACCAAGAATCCTTATCTGGAATAATGATGTATTTTGGACCTTCTGTGGATTGTCGGCGCAATTCTCAACCGATTTCAATGAATCTTCGCAGTTAACTGACCAACCATTAGAAAATAAGTTTTGAAGTGATTTTATGTTAATATGTTAGAAATTGTGAGATTAAAACAAAACAAAAACATGAAAAAACCAATCCGACCTGTGCCGGGCCCACCTCTACATCCTAATCCATCGAACCGATTGGTACCAAATATTATCGAAAAGTCAGTGGCAACAGATTCTCGACATATTTTGCAGGAATTTTCGATATCTTGAATATTATTGTAAATTTTCCGTATTTAGTGTAAAAAATGAATATTCAGAGATATTTTAAAAGCTATTCAAGATATCGAAAATTCTTGCGATATTTATCGAGAATATGTTACTACAGACTTCTTATTAAAATTAAATGTAAATCGGTTGGATAGATTAGGCTGCAGAGGCGAGCACAGATAAAAATTGAATTTGTTAACAATAATGCAATAACAATGCATTTTTTATTCAAAAGAATAAAATATATTTCTATAAGATCTTATACAAAATAAAGTATCTATTAAGTTCAGTGAACCTAGCTTTCTTTCCTTTCTTTCCATTTTATTTTAATTCAAAAATCCAATCGCAATTTTAATTGAATAATATGGTACTATTTAATTGAATTAAAGAATAAAACAATTTAATTAATTTTTAACGAAAATTATTCCAACAATTAATTTAATTTTTCATACTTAGTATATTAGTAATTTACTTCAAATTTTATTGATTGAGCGTACCTATCATATTATTATGTTCAATTACAAAAAAAAAGATGAAATCCCACCAGAAATACCTAAGATGCAAAAATCTGCTAAGTACAACTATATGAATTTGTGAAATCAAAGTTGACCAAGTGATTTGATAAAAAATATTCATAATCAAAAATATATGATGAAACTCTTTTATAAAGTGCCCTGCAGAAATTTTTTAATAAATTTTAAGAAGCCATACTAGACATTTTAAAACTTGGAGGGATTGAATGTTATAACTAAAATGATTTTAATAAAAAATTGCTGAGTTTGGGAGATTTATCATATAATATTAATAATCCCACCAAGTTGCATAATGTCTAAGGTAGCTTTTTAAAATTTATTAACAAATTTCTGTACGGCACTTTATAAAAAAGTTTGATTATATGTTATTATAAATATTTTTTCACAAATTACTTGGCCAACTTTGACTTCACAAATTTATATAGTTGTACTTGGAAGATTTTTTGCATCGCAGATGTTTTTGGTGGAATTCTAAATAATAAGAAAGAGTGATCAATTTTTAATGAATTTGGTATTCTCTTTATAAATTATTTACTAAATTCTCTTTGTACGATTTGGCGTCCGGTTTTCGAACAAAGTATAAATAACAAATCGTTGTTTTCAATTAAATTTGCAAATTAAGATTGGATTTCGTTAATTAATTCTACTTTTATGTAAAAAACATTGGAATTATCTTTTTTTTCTAGAAAGTTCTTGAAGCACTTTGTATATTCTTTTAAGCTCGAAATAAAATCTACTCTTTCATGAACAATTTTACGTACCAAAATCAAAACACAAAAAAGCTCAAAAATAAAAAATTAGATATCCAACTACCTCCTTTTCGGCTCATTAGAGACAAATATACATCACAAGAAAAAATATTTAAAGATATCTACGTATTGTTTAAATATTGCTTAAAGGGTGTTTTGAAATAAGCAATTTTTAGAAAGGTGTGCATTTTTGATTATCACTTGTCCTGCTTGAAAAATTTAACATGTAATCTGAATATAGATTGGTTTAGAATCAAGCACACACTTTGTATATTTTTTTTATTAAATTTTTTAAAACTGAGGTATGTCATTAGATTAAACTAGTTATTTTTTAGATAACTATTGAGATATTGTTCTATTTTTGTCTGCATGCAAATGAAAATCAATATGATATTTAATAGGTAGGTACAGTCTTGTTAATAACGAAGCTAAACGATAAAGCGCAATAACTAATAATTTCCCCCTTCTATTTCTTATAATTTAAATTATTATACAAGCGTTCTGCCTAGGTCTCGTTTAGCAAGCTTATCATAAAGTTTAATAAATGCAAAATATGAACATTCAAGTAATAATTATCTGCGTATAATCGTAGGAGGAACTCCAGAGCTTGGAAATTACTTCAGGTCCTAAAGAGATAAAGGAGAAGAAATAAAAATTGACTATAAGTTTAACATCAAAACAGGAAAAACTACTTCTTGTTTAGTATTCTTATTTATATTCTGTAACATATTCTCTAACAATATTTTTAGTAAAACTATGGGTTAAACTAGTCCAGAAATCGATGATCAAATGACATCTAGCTTAATCAAGTGGAAAAAACATGAATTATTTATGCAAAGCTTCAGAGATACGCACGGATGTAAAATTAAGACAAAGGGGATCCATAAATCGAAAGTTAAAATAATTTAATAAGAAATATAACACAGATATCAATATAATCAATGGAAATTTGCTTGATGCTTGTTGAGCTTCAGTTATATAAATGTAACTATAATCGATTTGAATCAACTATTGAAGAAAGAAGTCGAAAATAGAAACGACTTCATTTTAATTTTCTAAGTTTAGATTTACCTATCTTATGTTCGCTCTATAAGATATATAGGTAAATAAACTTTGTTAAAAAAAAAGATGAAGAATAAAAAAAAACAGAATTTGTATCGTGTTATGCTTTTCTGAAACAGACCATTCTTTGATATACTGACTTTAAATGTTATTCTAAATTATTATATTTTACACCTTATTCATAATTTTCCACCCTTGAAGCCGTGAACACTAAATATTCAAACTTACAAATCGAAATGACATAATTTGCCATTTATTTGATTCAAAATTGTTCAATTTAAAACTTGTCGATTTGAAAGGGTTCCACTTTGAAAGTTTCAATATGAAACTATTCAATTTTAAATAACGTTTTCAATTTGAAAAATTGAAGCCGATTGTCAAAAAGCGGCCTAACAACTAAAATATCAATTTCGAGAACAATAAAAAAAAAACAGAATAAACATAAATATCAATTAATAATTAGATTAGTACTTTAAAATCAGGATAATAAACTCTTTTATATCGTTTTTACTCAGTTTAAAAAGCTAATTATCAATAATAATTTACAAAAACATTACTTAAAGAGGAGAAGGGATCTTACTAATATTTCTGCTAAGATCTCGTTTCACGATGCGTATTCTGTTTGCGTTTTCGGAAAACTGCACACAATTTTTTACTTGCCTTTATTTCTGCATATTATTTTAATTTTCCTGAATCCTTTTTTGTCTCCAGAATATTTATTTTAGAACTGCACAAGAAAATGTAAATAATACAGCAAATTTTTAACCCTATTTTAACCTTTTTTATTAGTGACATTCATCGAAATTTTTTGTTTTTAGGATACTTAGATCCATTTTTGACAATCAGATACCAGTTCAAAATTTAGCTTGTATTTTTGTTTACAGAAGGGTTTTCGGATTTACTTTTTTATTTTATTAAATTGTCGTCCTTTCACGTGGATTAAATTATTAACATTTTTTCACCTAGATTTAAACAGTTTTTATTGTATTTTATGTTTTAAATAAATTCTGATATTAGCGCACATTTTAAAAATTAATTAGATCCCTATTCGATATAATCACCATACTTTGTAATCAACTTTAACATTCACTAGAAATTATTAATATAACTTTTATTACAGAATTCAGCAGAGAGCATCTAAAAGGTTATTTTTGGGTATTTGAATTTATTTTGACCAAAACACTACTTAAGCCCCTTTTTGACAAACGGCTTTGATTGTTTTCCTATTAAAGCTTCACATTTGAAATAAAATAGTACTTAGAACTCTGAAGAACTCAAATCAAAATTCTTAAGTTTTAAGTTTGAAATACTAGTAATTTAAAACTATATAATTTATAAAATTTCAATCTGAAATTATTCAATTTTAAATGTTGTCAATTCAGAAGTTTTGCACTCATTAAAGAAATAAAAAAATAAAATTTTAATCGGAAATAAAATACTAGAATTATAGAAGCTATTACAATTGGAACGATTTCATGATTTACAATTGCTCACTTTGAAACGCTTTCAATTTTTTATTCCGCAACTTTGACAATTAATTTGAAAACAAACAATTTTCAATGCTTCAATTCAAAATTGAAAATTTTTCAATTCTGAAAACTTTCAATTCAAAATAGTTCATTAATTTGTAAAACGCTTAAAGTTACAAGTATTGAAAAATTAGTGTTTTCAAATTCAAATAAAAAAAGGATCAGAATTTTTATTGTGATATGCTTTTCTGAAATAGATGATTCGACTCTTGAAGCCGTGAACAATGAACATTCAAACTTACTTTTCTATATTTCATGGTTCAGTTTTTGGAGTTCAAAATATCTCTATTTTGAAAAATTCATAATTGTAATTTTTGTATTATAAATTGAAATGATATAATTCGAAATTTAATTTAAAATTTGGTCTATATTCTGAATTAAAAAAACTTTTTCCTTTGGCGTTATAATTAAACAATTTTGATCAAAAGGCATTCACTGGGCAATCGACTGCCAAGAATGCCACTGATTTCCATCAATTCCCAATGAGTGGAAGGGAGGCAGAAATAGAAAAACAATTGAAAAATAAGAAATAAAAACTGGATATCCGCGTGTATTTTTTTAAAATTATATCCATCCCATAATAATTTAACAGGTGTAAAATTTAGTAGCGTTCAAAATTGAGCTAACAAATATGTACTTGTCTTTAATGATATAAAATTTTTAAGTCAAATTGGAATGCTGTAATTTAAACTTGTTCAATTTTATCTGCGAATCCTCAAAAATTGACAAAAATTTTTTCCAAAATGCAGTATTTTCCGAACGAGCGTAGGTCTTTGGGATTTTTTTCGACGTGAAAATTCTGTCTCTTTCAATTGATCACAACAAATTTTCTTTAAATTGAAAAATGAGAAAGTGGCGGCCTTTTTTCGAAAATCCTTGAAAGTGGATTTGATTAAAAACTCCACTTTTTAACATATTTTTTTAGAAATATCTGGAAATATGTACTACATATCCCATGAATTTCCTTTTTGGCAAACCACTACATCACATTAAAAAAAAAATTATTTTGGAAAAATTGACTTTTTGCATTTTTCTCGGAAACAACGAAAGGTAAAAAAAATGTTCAGATAAAAGTTGAAACATCTAGAAAAGTTCTACAAAAAAGCCCACTTACTGTTTTGTAATAGCTTGTATTCTTTACAAGAAAAAAAAATTTATATAAAAAATAAATAATAATAAAAATATAAAAAAAAAAAAAAAAATATATATATA
>CAKNYM010020957.1:0-28676 GCA_932195095.1 Andricus curvator | reverse complement strand
TTTTTTTTTTTTTTTTGCTTAAAACAAAATTTTTGTTACTACTGGTAAAAATTAATTGAAAAATGACTGAGAGGTCCCTCAAGCCATAATAATGTAGACGTTTCGACTACACGTTGGTAGTCCTTTTCAATTTATAAAAATGATTGACAACATAACCTGAGTGTTAAGTAGATAAACATGTAAATACGGACCAACTCCGAGTAGAAAATTTTCTTCGGTTAAAAAGTTCAATTATTTGGTTAAAAAATTTTGAAGCTAGTTTTGTAAATAAGTTGGGAGATAGTACAAAAACCAACTATTCAACTATTACAGTTAAAGATTTATAATTTTAGTTGGAAATGCATCTTTTTGGTTCAAAATCTAAGTTGATCCCATTTGTTGGAAATACATTTTTTTGGTTGAAGATTCATTATTTTAGTTTAATTTTTTTGGGTGAGCATTTTTGTTACAAAAATATTACTCTTTAGTTGAAAATTAGACTACTTTGTTGAAAATTCGTCTCCCTTGGTTGAACTCAACTGCTTTCGTTTTTAAATTGAAACATTTTTTTGTTCAAAAGTCAACCATGATAAAATGTTAGAATGTTGAATATTGTATGTTCATAGCTGTGAATGCTAATCACTCATAAACTATAATAATAATTTTTGTTTAAACTGCAAATGAATAAAGATATCTGATTTGACTGAAATTGTGTATTTTATTTTTAGAAATTTATGTTTTATTTGCAAACAAGTAAAATTAATATAGCGTGTCCCATTACCCAACAGATAGTGTAAGCTGACTCATCGATTCTATTTTTCTTTCTGCTAGTTGATATATGTTATGCGCGATACCATGATTGTCTTTGTACTTCTTTGTTTTGTAGTTTAAAATATCTATTTAGATAAAAAATGATGTGTACTTCACACAAATTTAAAAAAAAAAAAACTGTATGTGGAAAAAAAAAATTTTCTTACCTAAAATTTATCAAAATTATACATATATTATATTATTATATTCACCAATAGAATTGAGGATAATCGTGAAGGATAAGAACAGAGTGTGAACAATCATCATCTTTTCAAACTAGAGGAAGAACTGAGTAATTTTTTAAATAAGAATTTGATTTCAAATGTAACTGAAGAATACTCTACAACAATAAGAGCTTGTATATTTTATACGATAGTTGTTATCTATCAGATGCGAGACTTGAAATATGCCCTTATGAGATATTTACATTTGATAAGAGTCTGCTTCAAGGAAAAAAATTGGTTGCAAATGCCATTGAAACTGATGTCGCTGTTCGCCTCATCTTTTATTTTTTTTTTAAATAATCAAACATTTAATTTCAAAATTTAAAAGAATTGTACATCTAAGTTTGTTTCAATTAGAAAGTAAAAATAAGCAGCACACATAATATCTTCAAATAATATTTAACGATATATCAAAATTCAAATTAGAAAATTACCAATCATACAACATCAAGAATATCTATGAAGAAATTAGATTTATACATTGCGTATAAGAATTATTAAGTATTGATGAGTAATTTTCCAGAGCATACATTCAAGTAAAAATAAGAATTGTTTTTGATCCAGAAAATGAGAAATACTTATCGAAGATTTAAATGCTTAGCTGCTGACCAGTGTGATATGGAATAGCCTAAACATTTCTATTTGAAAAAATACATCAAAAATTGAACTAGGTAAATTTGTTATGTAATGCAGGCATGATTCACGCGTTTCATTGTAGTCATCTTAGTTCTTGAAGTACAATAATGAGTCCATATTTACTCATCCGCGCATGCGCGTTCACAGTTTCTTGTGTATCATTATGGCCGCGTCAGCCTAACCTCAAATTTCAGTGATCAGCTGGTAAATTACACTTTTCCCACATAAAGTATCGTGTGCACCAAGGAGGCAAACGTTTTTTTATCCTCCTAGGTACACAATATAATATTTTTAAACTGTACAGTTTTTAAATGAGAAGGTGAATTATTTTAATTTTCAGTCCTTTCAAATCTGTAATTGCTCCTTCTTATAGTTATATGAAAATTCAGAACTTGCTTTTACAAATTTAAAATTTTACTGATGGAACAACTGAAATCGTAAATTTTAAGGTTTGAATGTAGCAGTCTAAAATGTTAACGATTCAAGACTTTCTGTTCCAAACAACTCAGCATCGAATTGTTCAGTTTTGAATATTTAATTAAAAATTGCTCACTTCAATGAAAAGTCAAATATTACTGAATATTGAAAAATTGTTACCCTCGTGAAAATAAATACCAACTTAAGATCACTTTAAGACCAGTTTCAAACAACGTTTGGTCTTTTTCTGGTTTGTACCCTTCAGCCTATACCTGCATCATATTTAGGGCATTGAAATTGATACCACTCTCTTTCTCTCTGAAAGAAGGATAGCTGTCTTTGTCAACAGATTAGCTATACCTAAAAGTCCTAAAGAACCTAGGCTGATTTATGAGCATTTATGAGATCTAGAAGCTTCAACCAGTTTCCGTTATATTTATGGAACTGTGATCTTAAGTTGGTCTTTCTTTTCACGAGGGTATTTTTTCACTTAGAAAATTTTAAATTCAATTTGCTAAAAATGGAATATTTTAGACATATGTAACTAATATTTTGCGAGGATGTGCAATTGAATAAAAAAGTATTATTATTGAACAAATTCTAAATCACTTTCTAAAAACAATTATTCTGCAAATTTTTAATAATCGAATTACAGTTCAATTTAAAAAATCATAAATCAAATCATATTTACAGTTGATCAACTTGCGGTTCACACACGAAATATACTAAAAGTCTTTGCAATTGCGTGATTGTTGCTTAATGGACAAGTTGCGATTTCTTCTGGCGTCATTTCTTCAACTGCGCCACTGTAAATGTTCATTTTCACCCGTTTTCCGCCCCTATAATAATCATGCTCGGTGACAGGTTTGAATATTCCACGAAAAATCGTTTGTCTGTTTAATTTTTCCACTATCGCAAAGACGTCTCCATTGGACGTTAGTAATACAATTTGTTCTTCTGTTGGAATGGGCTTGAGGTCGCGAGTTCTTGTTCTCAACCGAATTGATTTATTGAGAGGAAAAGCATATCTTCGAAGTCCGAATATCCAATTTGGATAGTTGTAGGGAGATATTCGAATAGATCTAAGATCTTCAGATGTAAATCCAAAAATGAGAGCGAAAGGTTTGATGGCAGAAGGGGGCCTGGACCTGGCACGAAGAGAAGGCTCGGCAAGTGCAGGAGACCTGGACCTGGCACGAAGAGGAGGCTCGGCAGGTGGAGGAGACCTGGACCTGGCACGAAGAGTAGGCTCGGCAGGTGGAGGATAACTAGCTGAAGAAGATTCGGCAAGAGGAGTTTTCTCTCGAGAATTTCGGTCAACTGTAAAAGAAGGTCTGCAACGAGCAAGACTAGAAATAGGCTCTCCATTCGGCAAACACTCAAACTGGGAACTTAATTCTGCAACAAGAAAGAGAGGATTACATTTTCTTGGGTACACAATCGTATGTGGGTATATCATGAGTGAAGAATGTGGTTGTAATTGTCATCGTAATTTTTAATATAGTAAGCAACTGTTTGCAGCGTTTTTATCTAATTCTGTATGAAACAAAAGCAACTCGAGGTTAGGTAATCTTTTATATCCCTGCCGAAAAAAAATCACAGAAATATCTCAGGCAAAAGTTCTGTTTAGTTGATTTCGTCCCTAGGGTTTGCCTGAGTGATTTTTGTCCTTTTTTATTATTTAATTGATAGCAGTTCAACCTTGGAGATCTTGAACTATGGAAGGCAGTTCAGAAAGGTTTGGCTTTCATTTCAAAATCCAACCATTTTGGTTGAACATTAATTCTTCTGGATTGAGAAGTTTACTATTATATCATTGGTGCATAATTTATCTTTTTTGGTTACAAATTGTATTATTAAGTGGACAATTGAATTATCTTGCTAAAAATTCAACAATTTTGTTATAAAGTCATTTTTTCTTTGAAAATTTAGCTAATTATTTTAAAGTTGATCCCCTTTGTTAAAAATGAATTTTTATGGCTAAAGATTCATTATTTTAGTTAATTTTTTCAACTGGAAATTGAACCATTTCTTTTTTTGGTGAATTTAACTGTTTTCGATTTAAAATTGGAATATTTTTTGTTGAAATGTCAACCGTGATAAAATGTTAAAATGTTGAATATTGTATGTTTATAGCTTTGGATGGTAATCACTCCTCAAATATAACCTCAATTTTTGTTTAGACTGCAGATGAATATGGATATATGATTTTATTGAAATTGTGCATTCTACTTTTGGAAATTTATTTCAAATTTGCAAAAAGATCAAATTAATATGCCTGCCGTATTACTACTAGTTATTGTGTTATGCGCGATAAAATTATTTTCTTCATACTTCTTTGTTTCCTACGTTAGAATGTATTTTCAGAAAAAAAAGATCAAACCTATGTGCCTTACATAAGTTCTGTCAAAAAAAAACTGTATGTGAAAAAAAAATTTTTTCGTCAAAAATGTCACTTTTTTACTATGTTAGTCAATCTTTTTCCTCCCAGTAAAGAAAAAATAAGTTTTGAAAATCTGTCTATTGCGAAATAAAGTTTTTAATTGATTTTATTGCTTTTCGGTATTCGCAATAGAACATTTCCAAAATTATAAAATCACAGAAAATTTAAAATTGCTTAATTGAAAAATTCCTGACAAAATTTTAAATGTTACCGAATTCCGAAATTCTCGACAATATATTTTTGGAAATAAAATTGAAATTAAAAAAAAAAGTAGAAAAACATCTTGGTGATAAAATTGCTGAATCTATATAACCAAAAAACTGTTTTAATAATAAATAATAAAACAATGAATAAACTAAAAAACATTTTCATGAAATGAAACCTTTTATTTTATTTATTATTGTTTATTCTATTATTTAAATATTTCCAAATTTGTGAGATTTGGAAATTTCATTATGACCGCAATTTTTCAGTATCAGATATTTTCTAATTTTGGAAAACTTTATAATTTCGGGAATTTGTTATTTCGAATATTTTATTTTTCGGGGATCGTCCAGAGTCGGAAATGTTATTTTTTGACATTTTTCAGTTGTCTTTTGTTCGGTTTTTTGGATTTAAAACTTAACAAGAATCCTATTGGTTAAAACGTTATAGCAACTTTTTTTATTAGCAGTTTTTGAATTTTTGGAAATAATTACTAAATGTTTGTTGAAAAAATATCATGTGTAAAATTACGGAAAGCATTTATATTTTATTATTAATACAAAATTTCCAATTAAAATGTTTTCTGCTTTGGAAATAGTTAAAATCAGAAATGCTTCCCAATTATTGGGACTTCAAATAGAAAAGATGCAAATTTGAAAACGAATGAAGTTGATATTAAACAATAGAAAAGAGAAATTTTTCGATATTTCGATAAGGTATATTTACATACAAGAAAATTTTCAGAGGTATTTTATGGTAACTTAGCATAAATTTCCCAAAATTCAATTTAAAAATGTTTGTAAATTTGCGGAAATTTATAGAAATTTTCGGTCATTTCTGGTAATTTTGCAAGTAAATATAGTAACTTACCGTAAATGACCCAACATTTATTTTTAAGAATATCCATAAATTTCCGGACATTCACTTTTTTGTCCCTAGGGAGTAAAAAGTACTTTTTACTTCCTAGGGAGCAAAAAGTAGAGCTTTAGCCCCGCTTCACAGGCATTCTCTTCACGTACAGACCAATTTTCATGTTTTAATTATATTCTGATATTAGCACTCGAAAAATTACCAAAATTATGCATATATTATATGATTATATTCACCAATAGTATTGAGGACAACGGTCAAGGCTGAGATCAATTTGTAAACAATTATCATCTTCGCAAGTTAGAGAAAGAACTGAGTAATGTTTTAAATAAGAATTTTATTTAAAATGTAACTAAAGAATACTCTTTCTACATCAATAGCTTATGTATTCTATACGATAGTTGTTATCTATTAGATAATAGGCTTGAAATACGCCCTTGTGAGATATTTACATATGATAAGAGTTTGTTTCAAGGAAAAAAAAATTGCTTGCAAATGCCATTAAAACTGACGTCGCAATTCGTCTAATCTTTTATGTGTTTTTTTTAAAATAATTAAACATTTAATTTCAAAATTTCAAAAAATTGTAAATCTTAGTTTGTTTCAATTATAAAGTGAAATAATTTTTTTTCGAGATTCTCCAGTCGTCTTTTATTCCTTTTCTTTATTATAAACTTAAGAAAGTTTCTTATTGTTTAAAAAATGTTAGAAAATTTGTTTATATCCAATTTTTGCTCATGAACAGTGATAAGAGGATCCAAACGTGTTTTTCTTTTTGTTCTTATCTATGAAAAATAGATTTTACTTATTAGAAATTCTTAGTGATGCATGGCGATCATTTTTGGACAAAATCGAGATTTGCTTAAAACATAGTTAGATGGAACTGAAATGTAATGGATCGTTCGTCTCGATGTGATGAGTATGGTGTTCAAGGTTTTAATTTAATCTGACGAGATTTTGGAAAAAATTTTAAATGATCGAAATGCATCACTAGAAATTCTGATGAAAAATCATAAATTTTACATTGAGACAAAAGATTATTTCAATCAAAGAAATTTAATACTAAATACGTCCAGTCAAATATTTTTCTGACCAAAAGAAATTTTTCTCATAACAAAAATCATTTTTTCATTTGAAACGCATAATTTCTTAACAACAAAAATTTTGTTTGATCAGAAAAATATTTTATTGGACGTATTTAGTACTGCATTTCGTTAATTTTCCTGAGTGTAGGAATCAGAACGATATCAAGGACCATTTTCTTATATTTGTCAATTACTTCTGTAAATTCATAATAATTTTCCTGAAAACTGTTCGAAGTATAAAAAATTGCCAAAGAATAATGCGGCTACTAAGCCGCAATGTCAAAATTGTGTTTCGTCAAAGTTTTATATCGAAAGAATTGAAAAATAACGTAAAGAAAGATTCGTCACGTTCCTTTTCGATCGTTGCTATATGAGCCACCATTGCTACATAAATTTGGCATTATAACTTTGCAGCTTCTTTATCTTATTATACTTTTCCATACTGATTTTAGCTTGCATCATATGTGAAGAAATTAAAAAGAAATTTATTTTAATCATCTAAAGAAATTTGTTCTAGGAAATTCTGTATGGTTACTAAAATATAATACTGGCGAGAAATAAAATTTGTACTGATAAAAAAGTTTTAGTATTCAACAAACTATGAATCGTTTTAAAAAAAGTAGTGTTCAATTTTCAATAATCGAACTACAGTTCAGTTTAAAAAATCATAAATTACTGCATACTTACAGTTGATCAACTTGTGCTTCACACACGAAATACTCTAAAACTCTTTGCGATTGTGTGACTGCTGCTTAATGGACATTCCCCGATTTCTTCTGTGGTCATTTCTTCAACTTCGCCACTGTTAATGTTAATTTTCGCTCGTTTTCCGCCCCTATGGTAACCCTGCTCGGCCATAGGTTTGAATATTCCACGAAAAATCGTTTGTCTGTTTAATTTTTCCACTATCGCAAAGACGTCTCCATTGGACGTTAATAATACAATTTGCTCTTCTGTTGGAATGGGCTTAAGGTCGCGAGTTCTTGTTCTCAATCGAATTGGTTTATCAGGAGGAAAAGCGTATCTTCGAAGTTGGAATATCCGGTTTGGATTGTTGTAGGGAATAAGTCGAATAGATCTAAGTTCTTCAGGTGTAAATCCAAACACGAGAGAAAAACGTTGAATGGCAGGAGGATACCTGGACCTGGCATGAAGAGACTGCTGTGCAAGTGGAGGAGATCTAGACCTGACGCGAAGAAAATGCTCGGCCGGTGGATGAGAACTGGCAGAAGAAGGTCTGGCAAGAGAGGGAGTTCTTTCTCGAGGAGGTCGGTCAAATGAAAAAGAAGGTCTGGAACGAGGAACACTAGGAATAGGCTCCCCATTCGGCAAACACTCAAACTGGGAACTTAATTCTGCAACAAGAGATAGAGGATTACATTTTCTTAGGTACACAATCGTATGTGGGTATATCATGAGTGGAGAATGTGGTTGTAATTCTAAATGTAAATTTCAACATAGTTGTCTCCTGTTTGAAACGTTTTTATCCAAATCTGCATGTCATATCAAAAAACTTTAGTGCATGTAATCTTTTATACAATATTATCAGGAGTATTCTATGTTTATTTACATACTATTTTTATTCTTGTATATACACATACTATGCTAAATGATCAATTTGATCCTAAAGTTGAATCAAAATTTAAATATTCCTGGTAAAGATTCATCATTTTCGTTAAAAATGTATCTCTCTAATTTTAAATCCAACTACTTCCAGATGAAAGTGGATTTTTTTTTGGTTGAAAAGTCTACTGTTATATTTTTGGTGGAGAATTCATCTTTTTTGGTTGATAATGTTTTCATTTGGATATAGAGGGTCTAGCGGGGTTAGTATTGTGAAAATGCCCCAAAGACTTTGCAGGTCCTCATATTAAAGGGTCAAAATTGAGAGAGCTAGTTATGGCCAGTTTGAGTGTTGTAAGAAGGCCAGATTCACTATCAGGGATAATCAAAGTATCCTTTCGGAATGGCCAATACGATCATCTTCTTTTCACTTATTTCGACCATCCACGGAAGAGCGAATGACCCATCACGAAGAGCCAACCTGCTTAGTTACCGTTAGCGTGTTTATTTAGAATGAATAAATGTTTAAGTCAAATGTTCACAACAAATAATAAATGTAAAGTGCATAAGAATATTAGGAATTATTGTAAATTCATATTTAAGATGAAAAATATATTCCTTCCTTCAAAATTGATATCTATCATGTTTTTTGAGGAATTGAGCCGTTGAGCGTCAAATTGGCTGTTTATTCAACTTAAACATATTGTTAACAAGTTTAAACTGCTTTTTGATATTTTAAATATGCGTGGAGAGTGAAGTACATAAGAGAGAACATGATTGAAAGTAAACTAAGTTTATTCTTTTCAATTTTCAACGTCAAATTTGATGCTTCCAAGGGATTTAGGAAAAAGGCGTAACTAGACGTTCAGCTATCAATTTGTTGTCACCGTGTCATTTAAAACTGAAAACGTGCAAAATATTTCAGCATTCATTAAATTTCATTCATGCCCTTAGCCTTTCGTGCTCCAAAAAATATATTGTCAATGTGCAATGTTTTTGCATATCAAATGATGTCTCATACACCTCACTCTGCACAAAGAATAAAAAATGCTTTCAGAATTCATGTATTTCATATACATTTTCAGGTTTTATAGGTTCCACTTAATTTTATAATTCCCAGTCTCTTATAAGAGAAAGACTAGAATAAGTAGGAAAAGGGCAACAAATATAGGAAATGTAGGATAATCAAATCGAACCCCTAAGATGGCCAGGTCGACTGTCCGAGGAGATCAAGACGACTATCTGATATGATCAAATCGACCCTCTATGATGAGCGATTCGACCCTTTATAATGATCAATTCCGCCATCTCTGATGATCGGTTCGACTCTGTGTGACGCTTGAGTCGACCGTTCTAAATGACCAAGTCGACAATCTGACATGATCGATTTGCACCTCTTATTTTAACCTTCTAGAGATAGTCGCTCTAGCCATCTTAATGGACTGTCCTATAGTTGACCCTGCAATATAGTCTGTCTGCACATCTAGATGGCCTAAATGACCTTGCATTTTTCTCATCACTAATAATGTAATTTTCCAAATTTTTTTGTTCTCTCTACATATTGATTACTTTCAAACCACAAAACTTGAGGGCAAAAGGCACGTTGGGATGCATATATAGAAAAATGCTTATGTTATTTTGGAGGGAAATTCAAATTCTAAAAAATGTGGAAATATTTCCAATCATTTTTTAAATATGAAATGGGCTTCGCGAAAGAATGAGAATTTTTCTGTAATTTGGCTTTCAATACTCTATCATAAAAAAAAAATTCATCTTTGGTGCGCCAGGGTGAAAAAAAAATTAAAAACGATTTCACGGGAACACTAAAAAAGAAAAGTGTGGATTCCGAGAGACTTAAGCCTTCAACTTCCTGTTTTTGATGCGCTAAATCCAAATCTGCATCTGATTTCCGTTTTATTCCATCAGATCCCTATTTTTTATAACCACAAAAAATAGTGAAAAGCCTGAATTTGTTTAAATATGTAGGTTACCATTCGAGCATACGGAAAGAAAAACGTAACATCCAGGTATTGGACCTTTTTTTCTTGAACCAATTTTTCATGTAAATATTATAAATAAATGCGAGAGCAGATGTCATACTACTGTGTGTTTCTCCATACTGTCTAACAAATTGGATCAACAAATTTGTTTATTATATGACTTTTGTAACGCTCTTCTCGTAGAATAAAATGATGCAATTAGTTTTTCTGTAGCTGACATATTTAAAAATAATATCAAGATCGTTCATGATTTTTTCAGGTAATAAAAAAACTGGGATCTGACAGAGGAAAACAGACATTGAATTTGGATTCAGTAAATCAAAAAACAGGAAGGACATCAAACTCCTTTTATTCCTGTTTTACAATTAATTAATTAATTAATTGATATTGTTTCTACTTTAAATAAAAATTGTCGGCACTGTTTTCGCTAAAAACACAAGAAAATTGCATCTTCAATTGTTCGCTCAATCATTAAAAAATAATGTTCATGCCCGCGAGACAAAAACCCCCTTTATTTCTTTTTTTATGTACTAAATCCAAATTCAACGTACGTTTTTCTCTATCAGATCCCAGTTCTTTTATTGCCCCCAAAAATGATGGACAATCTTAATATTATTTTTAAATATGCTACAGAAAAACTAATTGCACCATTTGATTCTACGAGAAGTGTGTCACAAAAGTCATGTAATGAAGAAATTCTTCTCATCCAATTTGTAAGACAGTATAAAGAAACATACATTAGTGTGACACCTGCTATTACATTTATTTATACTTCTTACATAACAAATTGGGTCAAGAAAAAAATGGTCCAATACCTGGATTTTATGTTATTTTTTTCGTAGAATCGCGTGGTGCAATTACTTTTTCCGTATTTTACGTATTTACAAAAACCTATATTTTTCACTATTTTTTGAAGTTATAAAAAATAGGGACCTGATGGAATGAAACGGACATCAGAGGCGGATTCGGATACAGCGCATCAAAAACAAGAAGTTGGGAGTCTTAACGTCTTGCACTCCACACTATTATTTTTTAGTGTTCCTGTGGAATCGTTTTTTATTTTTTTCACTCTGGCGCACCAAAGATGAAAAATTTACTTATTTTTTGTATAATAGAGTTTTAATATAGTATTTCCGAATTTTTTCAAATTGGTATTTCTCTCCAAAACAACCCAAACATTTTTCTATATATGCATTCCAACTTGTCTTTTGCCCTGAATTTTTGTCGTTTGAAAATATATAATATGTACAGAGAACAAAAATAATTTGGGAAATTACATTATTAGGGGAAGTAGGGTTAATATGCGAGCCATGGGGCTGAAAATTGGTGAAATGTTTTTCGCCTCTCTACCTACAGATCATATTTGGACCCAAAAAGCCTTGAGGCATTCTTACCATATGCGTAGTTACTCCGCTAGACCCTTTAATTATTTTGTTAAAAAGTAATTTTCTTCTCTTTTGTCTAAAGAATTTTTCTTGTGATATAAAGAGGCTGATTTGAATTATATCTGATAACCTCATCAGCTTAGGTTGAAATTTATCATACTGCCATAAGTGAGAGGGCGAGGGTGGATCCTGCACGTTATTTGATTACCAGAGGAAAGACAGAGAATGTGGCGATAGGTGGATACGCTTTTTCTGTTTTGGGTTTTTATCAACCTTTTTCAACACTCGAGAGAATTCATGGTGAGAGTCAGGTGAAGTGAGGAAACAAAATTCGTTCGAAAGTTCCTTTTGGTATTAGAAAACTTATTAGAAGGAATGCCAACAATTTCTTTAACATTTTAAAAAATTTTTAATCGCGGCAAATTTTCTTTGAAACGCTGTATTTGTTCTTCAACTAATTAGGATATTTGACTTTTCTTTTTGCATGATAATGAGGGATTTCGCACTATTTTAAAATCCCCTAAAAGTGATAAAAGTTTACCTTTGAGAAAGGATATGGAAGCGAAGTGTGTGGTGGAGCAAAATTTGCAATACCTCTAGTGCGCCGCTCATATTATTAACGAAAATCTCACACAAATGAGTAAAAAATCTTATTCCTCCCATGGCTCAATTTTATTCTATTTTTCCTGGCTTACAAAGAAAATTTTAAAATGTATAAGTATATTATATTATTATATTCACCAATAGAATGGAGGATAACCGCCAAGGTTAAGAACATAGTATAACCAATCTTCATCTTTATAAATTAGAGAAATAACTTATTAATGCTTTAATGAAGAATTTGGTGGAAAATGTAACTAATTAATATACTACTTCTTCATTAGCTTACACAATATATAATACAGTCGTTATCTCTTAGAAAGCAGAAGTCAGATATATCTTTGTGAGATATTTACATTTGATATGAGTCAGTTTCAAGGAAAAAAATGTGGTTACGAAAGAAATTGAACCTAACGTCGCCATTTGTCTAATGACATTAAGACTTTAATAGGATAGCTTTATTTAAAAATCAACTAAAATTGCTCAATATTAATTATTTAATACCCACATGTATTGTGACGACTTTATTTTGTATTTACATATATCAGGTGCAGTTAGAAGGTAGCATATTTGCATCCTTAAATTTTGGAGTAAACATTTGGGCTCATGCAAAATTGCTTCAGGCAGATTAAATAAAAAAAATTCTCATTTGCGTAGAGATTAAAAAAAATGATTAAAATTATAGATACATTATATTATTACATTTATTATTAGAAATGAGGAAGACGGCCAAAGATGAGACTAGCATATATACAATCATCATTTTTTATAATTTGAGGAAAAACTTATTAATGTATTGATATTGATGTCAGCTTCAAGAGAAAAATTGCCTTATCTCTACAAGCATAGCTTTGTAGGGATTGACCAATTACTTCTCTTGCTACCAAATTGTAGAAAGACGCCGAGATAAACAATAGGAAGTTGCTCAGAAGAGGTTGGGATGCCAATTAGTGAATCAATCTGACGCAACAGTGAGGCAAATAGGACTCCAAAGAGGCCCTATTCTGATAACTGCACATCTAATGAAGACAAGAAGGCGAAGAAGGTGCGGCTGAGAAATCAAACATACTCTTATAGCCAGGGCCCTCAAAGTCGCCCTAGAATGGCCATAGTCGCCAAGGGGTTCCCTACAACCAAACTGGATAATGACCAGGTGAAGGGATTCGAAGCGGCATCAAAGAAGTAAAGCTGTTGACTTGGATTCTGGGTGTAATATTGGAAACAACAGCCGCATTTAAGAGGACAGCAGTCCAAAATCCAACCTTGAAATTAGGAGGGCAGAAGGTTGTCGATGTCAAGGCGGGTATTCAAGCTACCCAACTTTTAATAACTGGAGAGCCTGGAAATGTCGAGTGTTTCAAAAAGATCTGATGCAGGCCTCACTATGGGTTGAAGAGAATCAACATGAAGATCCTCTTAAGAAATAAAACCACCCAGGAGAAAAAGTTATATATAGTTTATATATAGTGGACAAAACACTGATATTTTTCATTTGTTGTATACAGAAAAATATATGAAACAAATGAAAAATATCATTGTCTTGTCCACTATATATAAACTATATATGATTTGTTCACCTGTTTTCACCTGTCTTTTATGTTGAGCAGACGTTTGGCAGCGGAACAAACGGTTTTTGTCGGAATACAAAAACCTTGCTCCTACAAGGCGAAAGTTAGAGGCATAAGTAATACGAGCGGATCAGTCGTTTATAATAGATCCCTTAAAACATCTAGGGCAGCACTTGGTGGCAATAAAGACCGAGCACCAATTAGAAGGCAGGCACCAACCTATGGTGATTTGCTAAGCGTACCTAATGTTTGACTTCCAGGACCCACCACAATCTAAGGAGTGTATAAGTCTGGTGGTCTACTGCAGTGTGAAAGGCTGGTCATTGCTCATCAGATGTGATGTTAACGCACATCATTCAACTTGTCGTAGTAAGGAAACTAACTACAGGGGTGAGTTTTTATTAGAGTACCTTTTAACTGTTGATATAACATTATTAAATGCGGGTAATACCTTCATTACTTCTAGATGTCACGAGATAATTAATGTAACCTTATGCTTGATACGTATTAGCGAAATATTTAAGGTGTGTCATGTATCTTCGAATACGTCTTTATCGGATCTTAAACATATGATTCCCATTGACAGCCGATAGACCAAAGACTCAAAGGTATAGATAACCTAAAATTATCTAACTGGGATACTTATAGGCAGGATCTCAACAGTTTACCCTAACTCTAGACTAGGCAGAATCGTGTCTATTAAACAAATAGAATTTGCTGTCAACATATCATGAAAAAAAATGAAGCGTATGACGACAATTGTCCTGTTCGTATAAGGAAACAGACAGGGGTGCACCCTGGTGAAATTCTGAACGGCGAAACTTTGGCATAATATAATAATAATAATAAGCTACAAAATGCCGTAAGGCACTCATGGAGGGGGTATTGTCAGGAAATCAAGAAAATACCTGACAGTGCTAGACTTCAGAGAACTTTGCGGGGTAACTCATTATATCAACTGAGAGCATTAATTTTGTCGTCGGGCAAAATGGCTGAGACGACAAAAAAAATTTACAACTAGGCCAGCATTATCCCTGTTCGCAGCGGTTTTATAACCTGCATGGACAATCTGTGGTACTAGAAACACCCAGAGGTTCCGCACGTTTCACAACCTGAGAGAACAAGCCCCAGACGGAGAAGAGGAAGCGAGATTAGACCAATGGCGTAAAGCATGCATCCCTTGAGAGATGATGCCGATTTCAGGGCAAGAAGGAACATTTACATCCCGATTCATCATCAGCCCCAAAATCTCTCTAAAATGGGTGCCGACCTCCGTGAGGATCTTTCGATGATGACCCTCTGGGTCATCAATAGCTTAGTTTATGGTGCAGCGACAGCTTTAGCTGATTCAAATCGAAGTCCAAAACTGATGATGGATGGAAAGATCAAAAGATGCTTGCATCCACTGAACAAGAAGATTGGCTGAGCGTGACACAATGCTGTTTACTATCATGCAGCACATCGGTCAAAATATACGGATGTAATCTCATGAAAGGAGAAGAATACAAAAGAGGGAGTGGCGTTTCAGAAAGATCAACAGTTTTTCGCTGACTATCACCCTCTTCAGCGATCTCCCCGTTTCTTTTGGAAATTCGCCCAAGCCCGAAGAGCTTGAGACTTTTTGGAGAGAGGTTTATTATGGGGTCCAACTACAATTGAAGAAAAAGACTGACAATACCATGCGATACAAGGAGCTTTGCTACGACCTCATAACATCTGAGGAGGAATATCCACCAATCAGTGCCAAAGAGGCGAAGAAAGCACTGAGGGGCACGGAAAACTTATCCGCTGCAGGAACAAATGCTATCAAGAACTTGAGGTAAAAAAAGTTTACTCCTACACATCAACATCTGGCTCGCATCTTAACCTGTTATTTAAAGTTTTAGATGACTATTTCGCAGTGGCTGATGATAGGACGCACTATATTCCTACCAGAGAAAGTTGACTTGTCCAACCTAAGGAACTACAGGCCAATAACTCGTCTGAACACAGTGTATAAGATCTCTACAGCTATCCCGAATGACAGGATCCAAACGCAACATTCCAATAACACTGCCTACCGATGGCCTAGACTGACTACTGACAAGCTTACGATTTAATCTCCTATAGTTTTATCATTTGCCTCTTCCTTTCCATCACACTTCTGCCACTATCTCTCGCACTTTACGCGATTCTCCTGGATAGCTCTGCGCCGAGACTCATCACCGCGAGCATTATGTCACTCACGTATTCTATATGGATGACCTGAAGATCTAAGGCAGCTACAGAATGCTCTAAGCATCGTCGAGAGGTACACGGAAGAGATTTGTATGGAATTTGGATTGAACCTGATCTTGTGCATGTGAGTGTTATCAGACACCTTGACGCTGGAAAGATAAACCTATACCTAGGCGTGCCTGAGAGCTGCATTTATGACATAATATTAGCAAAAGAGGGTCTTTGAAGCAGATACAAGCGTCATTATCGACAGATTTGTTCTTTCAATCTTTCGGCATTGAAAAAGATATTTTGGACTAACATGCTTGCCGTCTTGGTTCTACTCTACTCATGTCAGTTTGTTTCATGGGCAAACACGAACACATGGCCCTCGATATCGCCACGTATAGGATCATGCATTTTCAAAATAGCTTGTATACCTATTCGTCTCTTTCACGCTTGTACATCCCACGCCGTCAAGGCGAGTGGGGACTTTAATATCTCTGATGTCTTTCTAACCGAATTATCCTGGGAAAAAATCACATCATCCCAAATAAAAGAAATTCTCCTCTCAAAATGGTCAGAAATCACGAGATGATTGACAAAGGAGCGTTAATTTACAAAGTCGCGGAGCAGGCGGCCGAGACCTTGTTCGGCTTAGATCTTAACATCAGAAGAGAAAAAGTGCATTACTCCATCTAGATGTCTCACTTCTCAAAGGCAAAGTAAGTAAGGCACATTGGTTTCATTTTGGCGTACAAGGATGATGCAGGTGTCATTTACACCTTAGTATACCGTAGTCACATTTTACGTTCAGAAATTCTCAGCGATAGGTGCAGAGCATGTCATGCACATATTCAGTACCTAGGACACATACTATCCAGGTATCCTACGCACGCGGACAAAACATGTCTCCGCATACATAAAGCCATTGAGAGTGCGTTACTACCATCCTTGTCACTCTTATGATGTTAAGAGCGACCCGGCTCTGCCGAACGCTTCAAGGGAGATAAATATAATTGTCCAGAACGAGAGATGCTGATTCTTCTGGAACTACGATTTTAGGACAGTAGTCTCCATTGTACACTCGAAGCCTGACATCATTCTCCAAGGCTTCGAGAAATTATCTATATATTTGTGATCGAATTCTTGGCTCCGGCCGACTACAACATCACTGCCCAGGAGAAGGAAAAGGAAAAGAGGTATCAAGACCTTAATATAAAGCTACTACGACTGTGCCCAAAATATTCAGTTAAAATAACTATCCTCGTGATCGATGCTCTCGGAGATGCGAAACTATCACGGGTTCGTAACCTTGAAGCCATACCCGCGTGCCAAAATATGCCAAGGCACTTACGAGATGAATGCAGAAAGCTCTCATCCTTGGGTTACTTCGTGTCCTCAAGACACACGAGGCTTTCGCCGACCTATCGTTGTGATTTTATCGTGTCCAGCGACCACCCATCTCACGGTCGTGAGACGTGGCCATAGGTGTGATTTACCGCGGTTTTACTGGTAGCCAGTGTCATTTTTAGATGACAGCTGCTTCCAGTGGGACCATGTGGTAGTTTTTTAACCCAAGAACTAACAGAAATGCGGTGGTTGTTTATATATATGGGCGATTTTTAAATATATTCCAATTTTGGTTTCTGCGATTCGGAAGAAATAAAGTTCAAAATGAAGAAATAATTCTTTTCAGCTTCAACCGATAGCCTATGTGTGCTGGAATTTACTTTATGAAGTGGGAACCCTATTCGACCTAAACTACTTTCATTTTATACTAATTTGTGTCAAGATTATTCTTTTACTTAAAGTAGACTATTATCAAGGTTTCAGACTCATTTCGGTAAGTTTAACATGTAAAAACCATTCAGAAAAATCTAAAAAATGTGCAAAAGTTGTCCTTGTATATATTCTTAAAAAATTATGAAGATTTTTTAGAATTTGTTGTGAGAAAAAAGTAGCCTTCAAACCATTTCTTTTGTCTCCAAACGCAAAATAAGTAGTTCTCCCTCTTTTTAGTGCGGCATTGAACGTTTAACCAGCGCGCACAACAAAAGGTTTCAGTTTCCTTTTTCATACTTATCGTGATATAATTCACAATCAGCACAATCTTATTGTGTATGTACATACAATTTCTGAAAAGATAACCTTCTCATTTGAATCTAATTATTAATATCAGTGTTATATCTGTGAGATAATATTTGTGTCGAGGTTTTTTTTGTGCCAAAAATAACGTATTTGAAAAGAAGTTATACAATTTCATAAATTAAAATTATATTATCAGTCAAATGTTAAAAAATGGTTAAATTCTATTAAATGGAGGCTTTCTTTTCCAATGAAATCATTCTCTACAGCTATACTGTTTCGAATATTTAAAATAAATAAATCATATTTGAATATATTTATTTGTTTGAAAAATGTTTTTTTTAATTGGTTCAAACGATTTCATCCGTAGGAAATTTGTTTTTAAAATTGTAGACAGTAGAGAATGCAGAGAATGCGTTTCCTGAAAAATAAGCCCTTATTCATTCAAATCCATTCATTTTTTAAAAATTAGTGAGAATCGATAGGAAGCAAAGATTTAATTGCAAAAAGCATTGTTAAAATAAATTTTTTTGTAAATTTTAAAATTTTATCATTAAATATAATATTTTCCATTTGAAGTTGCATCATCAATAATATTAGTTTAATTCATAAAATCATCGAAAAACTGATTATTGCAAAGAACTGATTCTAGGCATGAAAATTGCTTCGAAGCCTAAGGATGGCCCACGTTTATGATGAGCATCTTGCTTTTAAAGAAGATTTTCAATAACTAGAATTAAGGTCTAGAATTTTTTTGTTTCTTATGAATACTTGTTGTGCCAACAGCTTGTTGAACAATGCAAATTGATATTGAAATTGAACAGATAAACGGTGTAGTAGAACCGGATGCTTCCAGAGATAAAATTCTTCAATTATTTAGAGAAAACTGTTCATACAAATTTCTTAGGGTAACTGAAAGAAAATAATGATTAGGAATAAACTATGTACTTTATTTCGCCCTACATGAGTAAGCAGTCTAAGTCAGCGGTACACAAATTAATGACAAATACATTTAATATTATAGAGTTCAACATTTTATAGAGAATATCGCATTTTAGACAAACTTTAATCAAGTTCGAAGCGCGAGCCAAGTGGTGAGAATTTGTTCATTAAAGCTGCAGAACCTCTAACGAAAGCTGGGTGGCAGTTTTAATCAAGGAAAAAAATCCCTGTCATTTTCCGGTTGTTCAACAGTTTGTAAAAATGTTTCCACGGTTGTTGAAAGAAAAAAATTCGAGCTCAATATGTTTTCAATAAAAAGCAACAAAAATTAAACTGCAAATTAAATCACCCAAGGTGGAACCATTTAGAATTAAATTATTTTTGAATTGAAGCTCAAAAAATGTATGATTCCGAAATTTTCAGTTCGAAGTCTTAATAATTTGCATGTATAAAACAGAAGCTTTAAACACCTCTCAATTCAACCCTTCCGAATTAAATGCCGTTAACTGCAAAAACTTAAATCTTAAACTTCCATAAATTAAACATACTATAAGTTTAGTTATTAAAATTTGAAGTAGCCTAAAATACTTCAACGCGGGAAGCATATAGCCCGAGTACAAAGATTGAGTTTTGAATTCTGATTTACACACGTACTACTCTAAAACTCTTTTTGATTGAGTTTACATTACCTAAAGGGCATTCGGCGATTTCTTCGTGGCTCAATGCTTTAACCGTGCCGCTGTCCATATTTATTTTTGCCCTGTATGCCCTCTTTGCCCTGAAAGTTTCAGGTATATATATTCCACGAAAAATATTTTGTCTGTTTAATTTTTCCAATATTGCAACAACGTCACCATTGGACGTAGATAAAACAGTTCTCTCTTCGGTAGGCATGGGCTTAAGGACCATATTTTTTGCTCTCAGTTTAATTGGTTTATCAGGAGGAAAAGTGTATCTTCGAAGCTGAAATACCCGGTTCGGATTCCTGTGGGAAACAAGTCTAATAGATCTAAGATCTTCAGGTGTAGATCCAAGCGAGAGAGAAAAAGGTTGAATGGTAGTAGGAGACCTGGACCTTGCACAAAGAGGTGGCCGAGCCTCAGCAGGTGGAGGAAAACTGGCAGAAGAAAATCTAGCGAAAGGAAGAGTTCTTTCTGGAAAATGTCTGTCAGGAGAATCAAAAGTTCTGCGACGATGAACACCAGGAATGGGCTCCCCATTAGGCAAGCACTCAAATTGTGAACCTAATTCTGCAAGAAAAAAAAGGGGATGACATTTTTTTAAGTACAAACTCGTATGGTGGTGTATCCTAAGTTATCAGGTGAGAGTTAACGTTATTCTTCTGTATGGGCATTTTTGACAACAGGAGTGAGATTCTCTTGACCACTGATGCTCCCCTCAACTACGGCAAACAATTGAGGATGACGCCAGCGAGTACGATCCCCTGGAGTACGCACCTTGGCGTTGGAGTCAAACCATCAAGTACTCCTCTGAGCGCAAGTCCATTCACGCTCACCACTTCGAGGCTAGAGAACTCAAAGGTCAATTCATGCCCTGTGACCAAGAAGATACAATCACCACTTCCTGGGGGTGATAACTCTCATACCACCCCAGGTCTAAGTATGAGGGCTTTCCGACTTTGACAAGGACAAAGCCAACTCGTCGTCAGACACGCTACGGCTTCATCCTCATACCCTAACGCCCTCCTGCAATGCAGCGCGGCATCGCTGGCTTCGATACCACGATGGATGGGAAAGCGAATCATTCTACACATCTCCTTTCGAAGCAGTTGTCATCGTCCTCAGTATCCTTCTTTGTAGCATTGAATTACTGTGAAAAGATCAGAGTATCACTGCAGGAATTGAGGTTTTAGGTCAGAAACCGAAGTTAGGCTCATCAGTGATGCTACACTACGTCCCTCAATCATAACCAAGATGTTGGGGCTGTTGAATATTGTGGGGATGATTTGACACTACCTTTCCTCAACCTTAGAAGGAAACTGTTGCTACTACATAGTGCTGCAGTGGTGATCGTATCTTCTTGGTCACTTGGCATGAATCGACCTTTGAATCCTCTAGCCTCGAAGTGGTGAGCGCAAATGGACGGCGCTCAAAGAAGTACTTAATGGTTTGGCTCCAACGCCAAGGTGCGTACTTCAGGGTTGTCAAAAATGCCCATACAAAAAAATAACGTTAACCCTTACCTGATAACGTCGAATAGACCCCGGATTGGATTTCAGCGATCGCAAAAACATATGAGAGTAGAGGTTTTCTCCGATCCAATAGTTTTCTTCATTTTGACCTTCAATTGACCTTGTTCCTGACCCGATGAGATCCAACGGAGCCAGGATTAGGATTCCGCGACCTCAAAAACTTCCTACTTTCTACCTTGTATCTTTGAGACTATGTATGAGTATATTATGTTATTATACTTACCAATAGAATGGAGGGTGACCACCAGGAATAAGAACATAGTATAACCAATCCTCATCTTTTCAAATTAGAGGAAGAACTAATTAATGCTTAATTGAAAAATTTGATTAAAAATCTAACTAATGAATATTCTCCTTCTTAATTAGCCTATATAATATATAATAATATAGTCATTATCTCTTAGAGGACAGAAGTAATATATGTCCTTCTGAGATATTTACATTTGATAAGAGTCAGTTTTAAGGAAAAAAATTTGGTTACAAATACAATTGAAACTGATGTCGCCATTTTGAGATCTCCTAAAATCTTTGAAATTCCGTGAAATCTTTGAAAATCTTTTGAAATCTGTTACAATTTTTTAAAATCATCTATTCATATCTTTGAGCCTTCCTGAACGATTTATCCAAAACCCGATTCTTCGTATCAAAACAAAACTCAGAATTCTGAAGTGAAAAAAAAGCAACTAAATCCTTTGGAAATGGAAATATTGTCTTTAATAAATTTAAAAATCACTATAAAAATTTGATCAATTGGACTTGGCGTATGTCTTCAAATTAAAGCTGGTTTATGATAATCAATGTATGTACATTGTTCAAGTTGATACCCTTCAATTATTTTATACGTACTTGCAATTAATTTAAGGCAAACAATCATGATAATGTTTGCTATATATTTACATATAGAGTAAACCTAAGATATCGCACTACATGCTCTATATTTTGCTACAACAAAATTGTTTATATTATTCTTCAAACATATGAATATCAAATAAATATCCATATGTAGAAACTACAATCCTCATGACAAATTTTATAAAAATGTTCTCTATTTTATCACGAATTATTTATCATTTATTAGATCTTCAATCAAAGAATCATGCCTTATTTCATGGATATTTGTTGTTCTACTATTCAAAAGTCCTAATTTTGGCTACATGGATATTGAGTAAAATTAATATTTTTTGATATTGGAAATATAGTAGTACTGTATTATATAAAAAAATTTTCTTTTACGAGTCGCTTTGAATGACCTATTGAGTAATCTTTGATGACCTTCCATAATCTATGAATAGCGATTCATTGAAATAAAAAACATTGATAGACCTTTTGACGATCTCTCAAATTTTCTGGAAATAAGATTTTCGGTATAAAGTAGAAAGATCAAATTTATGTATTGCCTGTCTTTTTCTGATGAAAAGTGAAAGGTTCTAGAAATATTTTCATATGAGTCTTATAAAGAAATGGTCTAAACCAAATTTTTACAAGGATGTTTGTTGGTCTGTGGTCTCTAATTTTCGAAAGAATTATGGTAATATATTGTGCTTCAACATAAACCTTCAGGGCCCAATAAGAAAGGTAAAGTTCTTTCCATCAAAAATTCTAACGAAAAATCGGAAGTTCCAGAAATCCTAACGAAATAAAGGGAAATTTTCTGATATTTTTACTCTCTCTGTGAATTCAAGATGTTTTTCCTGAAACCTATGCTAAGTATAAAAAAGTACTAGAAAATAATGCGGCTACAGAGGGGTGATGTTAATAATGTTAATAAAATACTGATAAGGTGTAAAGTTTTTACTTTATTTTGCAATATATAAATAAGCAGTCCAGAGTCAGAGGTACAAAATTGATCAACACATTTATTTAGTATTATAGAGTTGAACAAAATGTAGAAAATATCGCATTTTGGACGTACCTTATCCGAGCGTAAAGCGCGAGACTCACGCCCAGCGGTCTGTGTGTGAAGAATAGTGATTCACACACGTACAAATTTAAAACACTTTGGGATTGAGTTTTTATTGCCTAATGGAGAGTCCATGACTTCTTGTGGGTTCAATTTTTCAACCGCTCCGCTGTACATGTTCATTTTTACCCGGTATCCTCCTGCAATTGCAGGTTTATATATTCCACGAAAAATGCTTTGTCTGTTTAATTTGTCCAATATTGCAAAGACATCACCATTGGACGTCGATAATACAGTTTGTTCTTCGGCAGGCATGGGCTTCATGACCTTATTTTTTATTCTAACTTGAATTGGTTTATTGGAAGGAAAAACGTATCTTCGAAGTTCAAATAACTGGTTCGGATTCTTGTGGGGAATAAGTCGAATAGATCTAAGATCTTCAGGTGTACATTCAAGTAAGAGAGAAAGGGGTTGAATGGGAGACCTTGACCTGGCACGAAGAGGAGGCTCGGCAGGTGGAGGAGAATTGGCAGAAAAAGATCTGGAAAGAGGAAGAGTTCTTTCTGAAGAATTTCTGTCCGGGAAATCTGAAGGTCTGAAACGAGGAACACCAGGAATAGGCTCACCATTAGGCAAACACTCGAACTGTGAACTTAATTCTGCAACAAGAAATAGAGGATTACATTTTTTTAAGTGAACAATCGTATATTGGTGTATCACAAGTTGTCAATACAAATTTCAGTAAATTTGCAGTCTCTATTTGTATAATTGAGTCCCCCTAGAAATCGCCCGAGTGATTATAGTCCTTTTTTATGATTGAATTAGTGGCGGTAAAACCTTGGAGATTTCAAAATACGGAAGGCAATTCAGGAAGGTTTGGCTGTCATCAAATCTTTATAAAAGTAATCCCTTCTCATACTGCAAATTATTTTGCATTTATTCAAATGCATATATATTCATTTGTGATAGGGTGATGCCTATTTGACCGCCGTCTATCTGCTTGCTCTACTCCCATTACCCAACTTCCCCTCAGGCTGCTAAGGGATCGTCAGACTGTTGCCGCCGATCAAGTAATAAATATGGCAAGGGTAAGTGAGGGATGTGTAAGAGTATGGATAGATTTACGATCAATATAGGATCCACGTCTTGCTAATTCAAACGTCGCAATAGTTCCTTAACGCCGCTCTGACACGGGTCGCTGATCGATCTCTCTAGCAAATACCACAAGTGGAGAGCTTCAGACACCTATCGCATATCGCAGTTCACACATAATCACACAAACTAACTGATAAGCCCATTAGAAGATCCATATTTTTCACACAAAACACATCTGTTTTACTCGTCCCTATCCTGGCATACATCCATACATCTTATCATGCAAGCTCTGGTGTTGTTATGACTCCTTATATCTTTTTGCTTTGGAATCTTGTTCGCACATGCTCGCCATTCTTTCCCCGGTCTGCCTCTACATACTCTATTATCAACTTTACCTGAATACACTTGTTTCCTCAATCGCTCTCCTTCCATTATCTCAACATGACCAAACCATCTCAACAAATTTCTTTTACTCTTGTCAAACAGTGTTTCCTCTACACATATTCTTTAAAAATCTACTCATTACTAAATTCGTCTGCGAGCGCAAGCTTTTTACCAAATATATTCCGCAGGAATTGCATGCCAACCGCATTCTCTTTACACCCATCCATTACTAGGTATCTTCAGATCTCGCTGCCCTACAGCAAAATGGGTGCAGGTATTTGATCAATACTGATACTGATGATACTGATCAAGTACACAGTCATACATTGCAATTTTGGCTTTGTTATGCTTTTTACTTCTGGCGATGATTTCTTCACTGCCAATAACCTTCCAAACTTTTTTTATCCGCCTGGCTATCTCTCTATCGATCTTTTCGTCAGTAGTAAACAAACTACCGAGATAGACGCACTCATCAACTTGTTTTATCCTCCCTTTGTCTAAGGTAATGTTGCATACTGGTCCATGCTCTTCATTCTCGTATTTAATTTACCTAACATTCTTCGCAAATCATGGGCTGATCGTGTCATAAGAATCGTATCATCTGCAAATGCTCATCCACGCGCCTCCACAGTCCCGAGATCAACATCTTCTTTGTCTAATAGAGCCATTCTCAGACACTTGTGCACGAATATAATTAATGGATACGATGACATAACACATTCATGCCTATCACTCTGCCTAATATCAAACCAATCACAGAGTTGTCCATTTACCCTTACCCCTTGTACACTTAGTGCAAAAGCGATGGCCACAGTATGATTGACTTCGTTGTTGCGGATGAAAGACTGAGAGAGCTAGTAAGTGATACAAGGATTATGAGAGGTTCTACGTGCGGAGCGGATTACTAACTTTTATTTAAAAAATGAACTCAGTTCAAGAAGCGAGAAGAAAGAGAACCTAAAGGACGAAACAGATTCGAATCAAGTTAGAAAATTTACAGAAACCGAAAGTGCGAATAGATTTTTAGAATAAGATAAACGAATGCATAGATTGGGAAACCATGATTAAAAATAATTGTTTAACATTTACCAGCACCAATTTCGAGACGCTTCCTAAAATGTTCATTTTCCGAAACCTTTTATGATCTTCCGTAAATTTCCAAAAATTTTCATAAATTTTGGAATATAACGCAAGTTTTCAAAAATTTATGCACAATTTTTTCTACATCAATTCAATTTATTTTGAGCGAGAACGGAATTCGTTACAGTTTATTGAAACTTACTCGCACAAAATCTTGGAAAATATTGGATAAAAATGCACGCTGAAATAACTGACCAGATTTTTAAACGTATTTTTCAGGAAAACGATGCGAACTGATTCTCACGACGATTTTCTTCAAACTGATTAGACTGAAAGTAAAACCGGTGTTTCACCTTGAGATATACGACGATATTCATTCACGAAGAGCCTTTGTGAAATTAGAGAAACTTTAAAAATCTTGTACGTATAACTAGGATTCTGTTTCCGAGTTACTTGCCTTAATAACTTGCAAATTAGGAACAAGTTCACTGTTTCACAGAGTCCGTTGACAGCGTTTGTTGGTTCTGGCGCTTCGCGCTCGGTCTTTGTACTTCTCCCAAATTTATGCATAGACTTTTTAAAACTAAAGATTAATAACAAATATCTTTGTAATAAAAAAACTTTTGTTTCATAATTTTATCTCGTACCTTGCGTCTTTTTTCCGAAAATTTAAGTTTTTTATTTTTAATGTTATTTCTCACGAGTAAGACAAAAACTACGCATCCTATCTTAAAATGTTTGATAAAAAAATTTAGCTCTGTTTTGGGTGAACAACTTTTGTCGAATTGTTTCTTTCGTAGCTAGTGTCGTTTGTTCCAAAATTTAATTTTTTAAATGTGGTTTTTTAAACATAACACAAAAACTGCTCGTCCCATGGAAAAGTGATTGATAACAAATTGGTAGATCTTTTTTGGGTGCACAATTTTTGTCTCTTCATATTTGCTCGTATCTTGCATAATTCAGCCGCAAAGTGGAATCTTAGATTTTTCATTATTTCTTGTGAGATCAAAATTTGAATTTTTGATTTTCCAACAAAATTTCAAAAGTTATGATAATGTTGTAGGGCTTACAGAGAGCTTAGCTTTTTTCGTTTTTTTTTTTTTTAATTTTTTAAATGCCATAACTTTGCTAACTTTATTCACTGAAAGAAGTCATGAAGATAAATTGTTCGAATTTTCGAGTACTACGAATAGCAGTTAATAGAATTTTCAAATCTTGAAACAATGGTCTCAACAATTTTAAAAACGCTCTTTTTGAATTTTTATGCAAAATGGCTGGCTAACGAATTTGACCTTGAGTTTAGGACACTCAAAGAGTATACCAAAGGCCAACCCAATCTATCAATTCTTTCGAAAGTTATCGTGCTAGCAGACTGAAAATATACAGAAAGACAGACAAACCGCCAGACACATTCGCGAAAACCTGCTTTTCGGGTTCAGCAGATCTCAGAAAGTGTATTGACGTTATAACTAGACTCTCCACCCTACGATAGCTTACTACTTATAATTTTGGACATGATTTCAACTAGCAAAATAAATTTCGCCCATAAGTTGGTAGTTGGGCGTACAATTCAAACAATGAATAATACAAACAATGAAATAGCCTCGGAATGGACTAAGATTTTGATTGACGAAGGGCATGCACATGGTCAGGAGTAGATATTGAATCACATGGTAGTCAAGGGGTCGGTTTTATGATGAATGAAAGAGCAAGTCAGCACACTAAGAAACATGGAGTTGTATCTCCAAGATTGCTGTCGGTTAGAATGAAAGTATGAATCAGAAGATTATTTATCATAGCGTTCTACGCTCTAGTTAATGGTGATCCGACCGAAGAAAAAGACGCCTTCTGGGACACATTAAATGAAACCATAAGTACTTGCGATCATGGTGAAAAAATCATCCTGCTAGGAGATATGAATGGCTGGGTTGGTGTCCAAGATCAGGATACAGAAAGGGTATTAACTAATTTTGGAGATCCAAGAGAAAATGATAACGGGGAATGATTAGTTAGCTTATGTTCAGAAAAGGGCTTATTTACTACAAATACTTGGTTTAGGCATAAAATGATCCACATGTACACCTGTTGTAAAGGAAATAGCCACAGTATAATTGACTTTCTTGTTGCGGATGAAAGACTATGAGAGTTAGTGAAAGATACAAGGGTCATGAAGGGTTCTGAATGCAATACTGATCATAACCTTCTGGTCTCCAAAATAAAATTAGATCAGGGATGGAGGAGAAAGAGGACCAAAAACACGAAATAAACGCGAATCAAGATTGAGAATTTACAGAAACCAGAAGTTCGAATAGATTTTCATAATAAGATAAACAATGGGCAGAAGAGGCAACATGGAAGGCGCTTATAGACAATAAAATTATAGAGGGCGCATCGGCTATGATCGAGGATGTCACTGTTAGGAGTGGGACTGAAGTGTGTGGTATTGCGGTTGTAGAAAGAACGTCTGATGATGCATGATGGAATGATGGAATCCAGGCAGCAAGAAAAGAAAAGATAGAAGCACACGAAAGAAGGTTGCAAATCACAGATATTAGCGATGAGGAGAGAAATAAACTTGAAAATGTTTACAGACACAAAAAGAGGAAAGTTACACTACTAATCGAGGAAAGTAAAAATAAAATCAGAACAGAAGAAAAAAAGAAAATTCAAAGCGACTTCGAAGGAAGGAAGAAACTGTTTAAAAAATGGAGGAAGGGAGGTAAAAGTACAGTGTTTGTCAGCACGAGGAATAGCAAAGGTGAAATGCTATATGATACAGACGGGAAAGTAGACCCTCTAAGAGACTCTTTCAAGGAATTATTGGGAGATGGAGCTATAGGACACTACAATTGCGATATAGAACCCGATGCGTTAGAAAACCTAATTAAGAAAGTATGTGTCACTGACTACTCGGTGGGTTTCCTATCACCACTACGTAGCGCGTCCTCTGGTTGCGGATAGAGGAACGGCCCGTAAGGCTGAACAGCCCCCAAGG
>CAKNYM010020956.1:0-14216 GCA_932195095.1 Andricus curvator | reverse complement strand
ATCGTCGGTCGAAGAAAAGGATTGATTTGTATCAAATCATTTTTACAGTAGTATGCCAGAACAGAAAAGTGTGGCGACAAATAGTTTGTAAACAGAGTGACAATACAGTGAATGACGCCTGAAACAAAGACCTTGGATACTAAATGGGCGCAAGTTGGGAACCACACATAACAATTTTGTGAGGCTCTTCACCTGGGGTGATCGCTAGAGAGATTGATCAGCAACCTGGGTCGGAGCAGTGTTGCAGAATGAACGTGTCATTTGAATAAATAACACGAGAATTCCAGATCAATCTAAAATATCTATACCTAACACCTATATACCTATATACCTTATACCTATACAGGGTGTCCCACCACCTTTGAACGTGCCGGTACTGGGTGATAGAGGACAAAAAAAGAAACAGAAAACTCCTCTGGCAAAATCTGATCTGGGCCTTAGTTTGGGCACAGTAAAGCTTCAAAGTTGGACCTAATAAACCAATCAGAATCGACCTTTAGCAACCACTTGTTTGTCTCATAAGTGTTAAGATAGTGTGCGTGCTGGCGGTTCACTTTAGCTCCAGCAAAAATTTCACATCGTTGATCTTTGATTGTTTCTACAAGACGCGAAATTCCAGCCTTTAAATTTTTTGAAATTCTTAGTTGTTCTTGCAAACTTTTATTACCGTCCTTAAAATAACATAACATTTGCTCAACCTAAAAAAGATGAATTTCAATTTAATACAGAACTTTCCTGACATTTCATGTAAGAAAACCAACAAAGATGTTTAAAATTCAGAAGACCAAACGAAATTTTGTTCTTCAAAATTAATCTACAAGTATACGATGAGAAAAAACATTTCAAACCTCAAAAAGAAATTCTCTGTGATTCGTCGCAGAAACTTTGTTACATTTTTGTCATAAAACCAAAAAAGTAACTTACAACTCGGAGAAACAAAACAAACCTTTGTTATTGAAAATTAATTAACAAGTATACGATAAGTAATTCTGTGCGATTCATTACAAAAATTTTTGTTACATTCATTGTAACAAATGCAAAAAAAAATTAAAAATGGGAAATCCAAACCAACTTTTGATCTTTAAAATTAACCAACAAGTCTAAGATAAGAAAACACATTTTTTACACCAAAAAAATTGAATCTGAGGAAACCAAAGAAACTTTCGTTTTTAAAAATAAATCATCAATTTAATAATAAGAAAACTCATTTAAAAGACGCAAAAGTACTTCTCTTCAACTTATTACACAATTTTTGTTACATGTAGTGTAATAATAACGAAACTAAAAAAAATTTAAAGCTCGGGAAACGAATCGAACTTTTGTGCTTTAAAAATAATCAACAACCTTACAATGAAAAAACAGATTTGGAACAACCGAAAGTAATAATTAGCGATTTTTTTCATAAACTCTGTTACATTAATTGTAACAAAGTTAATCATAATTAAAGTTGGGAAATCCAAACGAAGTTTTGTTCTTTAAACTCAACCAACAACGGTGAAATTAGAAGACACATTTTGTTCCATCAAAAGTAATTTTTGGATTCATTGTAAAATTTTGTTACATTTAATTGAACGAAACTAATAAAAAATTTAAAGCTCGGGAAACGAAAGGAACCCCTAAAAGTAATTCTTTGAGATTCTTTTCATAAATTCTGTTACCTTTATTGTAACAAAGTTAAAAATAATTAAACATGGCAAATTCAAACGAACTTTTGTTCATTAAAAAAAAAAACCAACAAGTCGAAGATAAGAAAATACATTTTTCACACCCAAGAGTAATTCTTTGGAATTCATTGCAAAATTTTTGTTACATTTATTTAACAAAAATTTTACAATGAATCCAAAAAATTAATTTTAAGGGAACAAAATGTGTCTTCTAATTTCACCGTTGTTGGTTAAGTTTGAAGAACAAAAGTTCGTTTGGATTTCCCAACTTTAATTATTATTAACTTTGTTACAATTGATGTAACAGAATTTATGAAAAAAATCGCTAAGAATTACTTTCGGGGGTTCCAAATCTGTTTTTTCATTGTAAGCTTGTTGATTATTTTTAAAGCACAAAAGTTCGTTTCGTTTCCCGAGCTTTAAATTTTTTTTAGTTTCGTTATTATTACACTAAATGTAACAAAAATTGTGTAATAAGTTAGAGAGAAGTACTTTTGCGGTTTTTAAATGAGTTTTCTTATTATTAAATTGACGATTTATTTTCAAAAACGAAAGTTTGTTTGGTTTCCTCAGATTCAATTTTTTGTTGGTTTTCTTACAATTTTTCTTACAATTTTATTTTTGTAATAATAAATATATCAAAAATTTGCAACGAATTGCAAAGAATTACTTTTGGGGTTCAAAAATGTGCTTTTTATCTTAGACTTTTTTTGGTTAGTTTTGAAGAAGAAAAGTTTGTTTGGATTTCCCATCTTCAACTATTTTTAACTTTATAACAATTAATGTAGCAGAATTTTTGCAATGAATCGCGAAGAATTACTTTTGGAGGTTCAAAATGTGTTTTCGAATTTCAAACTAGTTGGTTATTTTTGAAAAACAAAAGTTTGTTTCGTTTCCCGAGCTTTAAATTCTTTGTTCAATTTTGTTACATTAAATGTAACAAAAATTGTGTAGAGAGTTGCGGAGAATTACTTTTGAGGATTTGAAAAAGAAGTTTTCTTATCTTGGACTTGTTTATTTATTTTCTGGAACAAAATTTTGTTTGGTTTTCCCGGTTTCAATTTTTTGTTGGTTTTGTTACAATAAATGTAACAAAAATTTTGCAATGAATCTCAAAGAATTACTTTCATTTGGTACAAAATGTGTCTCTTATTTTAGAGTTGTTAGTTAAGTTTTAAGAACAAAAGTTCGTTTCGTTTCCCCAGCTTTAGATTTATTTATTGTCTTTGTAGCAATAAATGTAACAGAAAATATGCATCGCATGCAAAAGAATTACTTTTGGTGTTAAAAATGTGTTTTCTTATCTTAGACTTGTTGGTGAATTTTAAAGATCAAAAGTTTGTTTGGATTCCCCATTTGTAATTTTTTTTTTAAACAATGAATGTAATAACATTTTTTGTAATGAATCGCAAAGAATTACTTATCGTAGACTTGTTAATCAATTTTCAATAACAAAAGTTTGTTTTGTTTCTCCGAGTTTTAAGTTACTTTGTTGGTTTTATAAACAAAAATGTAACAAAGTTTCTGCGACGAGTCACAGAGAATTTCTTTTTGAGGTTTGAAATGTTTTTTTTCATCTTAGACTTGTAGATTAATTTTAAAGAACAAAAGTTCGTTTGGTCTTCTGAATTTTAAACATCTTTGTTGGTTGCTAAAGCTCGATTCTGATTGGTTCATTATGCCGAACTTTGAAGCTTCACTGTGCCTAAACTAAGGCCCCGATCAGATTTTGCCAGAGGACTTTTCTGTTTCTTTTTTCGTCCTCTATCACCCAGTACCGGCACGTTCATAGGTGGTGGGACACCCTGTACATATACCCACCATACACACTACTTTTTGCCAACCGAGCAAGTCACGCCTACCCCGAAAGGGAAATGGCTTGTTCGTAGAATAATGTGGCTCAGTTGGTTAGACGCTCGGACTTTACCTTAGAGGTCCGGGGTTCGATCCCTGAGCCGGTACCTCTTGAAATTTTTCTATGTATCTATACCGAGGTTCTGGTGGTTCGAATCCCACCTTAAGCTGTAGGTCCCCCCATCATGCACTTGACTGCAACCCAGTCCGTGAATGATGGGGTAAAACCAGGATTTGCCCAATATGTCAGGGCACACGCTCTTATCAGATCACTTGATTGCATTATAATAATGCGTCCGTGACTGATATTATATACCGGGGCAGCCCCGTGCCATACCATTCAAAAATAAATGAATAAAAATAAAAATCCAACTCCAGCCAAAAATGCCTTTGGACATATTGGGCTGTAACCATCTTAAGCCTGAGACATTAATTTATAATAGAAAAGAACACTAAAGACAATATTTTTGATAATTGAGGAAAGTTCATATATTAAATTCAGAATTAATATATGATATGATACAAAAACCTTTTCAAATAACGGAGTTCCGGTAGAAAATGTTACCATAATCTAAAATTATCCAAAAATCGTAAATCTGCAATAAAAAATCTATCTTTAAATTAAAAATACGAATTTCCGACGAACAGCACTGACACAATAGAGAATTGGTTGAATATTCTAAATCTTTTTCAAATTATAAAATACTAATGAAATTTTTTCGTTTTCTTATTTTTTAACAAATAATGACAGAAAACATACACCATATTATAAAAAAAATTTCTTTTAGAGTAAACATCTACATGTCAAGACCTTCAGTTCTAGCTATCCTCAAAGATCTGAAAAAAATCGAAATTTCCTCATTTTTGTTATTTTTTTTTTAACTGATGAAAACTGACTACACCTTAACAAAATAAATTTTATTCTGGAATGAATATCTAAATGCCGAACCCTTCGAATTCAGCTATTTTTGAAGACTTTTGCTACATGCCAAGGACTTCAATTTCAGCTATCTTCAAAGACTATCCAAGTAAAATGAAAGATGCCAGCATAGTGATCTACAAGAATTAATCTTCCGCACTTTTGTTTCGATCACAAATAGTAACAGTAAACTTACACCTGAAGATAGCAACTTTTATTTTTAAATAAACATCAATATGTCAACAACTTCAATTTCAGTTATCAAAAAGCGGGAGGGCAAAATTCAACACATAGTTGAACATTTTATTTCGTTGTTCAACTACCTAGCAGTACAATAATCAGAGTATTTTTTAGTTCATCATGTTTTTATTCAGGAACGTACATCACGAAAATATTACACAATTTGCAGGTATTTGTTATCTTGTGTATGGATTAATCTTCCTGGAATAAAGTATTATATTATGGCCGTGGAAGCGAGGCTGCCACAATTTCTCCATAATGGTCTTTGTAAACGTAAAATTCTATGCCAGCAACATAAGCACGGAAGGGTCTAGTTCTATAACTAGGCAAATTTTGAGGTACAAGGGCAATTCCCGACTCGAGTTCTGTGATTGGATTCACCCTTAACCTAAAGTGTTTGCCTCCACAAAAGATATGCCACATTGAATCAGTAGCTTCTGCGTCAAGGAAAGCACCTTGAACATAAAGTGAAGATTTGTCAACTTAAAAATATTCAAAATCGACCTCAAAATTGAACACTGTACAATTTTTAATTGTTGCACTGAATATAAAATACTTTCAATTTGGAATTATTTAAGCGTTTACAACGAAAAAAGATAGCTTTTAAGAGTCACCAATTTTAAATTGAAAGTTTTTAAAAGCATCGATTAATCCGAAGGTTCAACTTGTAAAGATTTATGAGTTTTGAAAAAAATAAGTGAATTTGTAATTATTTAAGTGTACAATTTCAAATGCAGAATTATTCGAAACCGAAGAATAAGATATTAATATGAAAGACATAAAGAATACAACAGTTGTTCATTGTAGCGCTAAAAAAAATTATAAACATTTCGAAATAGAAAATTCCAGACTTCCGACGATTGCCGAAAATACAAATTCCCGAAATTGGAATTGGTTTGAAGATTTGAGGCTTTCTGACTGGGTCTTTAAAATATGTTTAAGGCAAAAATTCGATACTTTTAACCTGAAGAGCCGAAATTTGTTAAAATTTGATAATTTAGACGTTGAACCTACGTGGGAAACGAAATCGTAAACTACGTCGGAAATTGGGATAGTAAGCGACGTATGTTGCGACGTAGGTTCCGACGTAGTTTACGTCACAATTTTCAATTCAAGTAACTGCACTAATTTAAAAAAAATTCGGACCTCGGAAACTACGTGGCAACCTACATACTTCTCTGCCTGATTTAAAATTAAATTGGGGTTTTACCTCTTTCAGGCTGCGCCTGCGGTGCTCGGACTCCTAAAAGTTTTTTATTTGGTCTTAAATAAACCACAAATCGATAGCCGTCATCATTAATAATGCGGACTACAAAATTGTTATTTCGATAATAGTCGCCAGTAGTTGGGTCAAAATTACCCGGATAAGTAGCTTTTGTCACTCTTCCTGTATTATTATCTACCCACAACTTAATTGTCTTGGACTTATATTCAACTTCATGATTGTGAGGGGTTTCACTTCCCGAAGCACTGAATTCTGTAAAAATAAAACAAATATTTGTAATTTTAAACTATTAAGGGGTCGTGTTCTATAACCACCTAGAAACTTTTCTTGATGAACAGCGTGATTTTGGTCCCTGAGAAATTTTAAAAAAGTTTAGAATTTTAATATTCAATGTATATGATCCTAACACAAATTAAATTTTGCATTCTTTTCCATTACATTAGAGTTAGAGTTGTTCAAGAAGACGTAAATATGTTGCCCAAACAAATAATTTTCAAAATAATTCATCATCCACAAATTTGGACGATTTTATTTTGTCTCTGTGGCTCGTTTATTCGCACGTATGTATCAACTCGACGCGTTCAAGTGGAAATGCATCTTCGCTCGTTAACAAAATTACAACTATTCCTAGAAAAAGATGGGAATATGAAGTTTTTTTAAAGAAATTGTATAAGTAATAACCAGTTAAGAAAACAATGTTGCTTTGGCTGGAATCATTTATTAGCAGCTGCTTCTCATACCTGAAAGCCTTACGATCATTAGCAAAAAATATATCAAATTTCATTAAATATTGTACTATCCAGTGTTTTTTCTAAAAAAGGAGTTCTTTTTGGCAAACTGTGAAATGCGTCTCATGTAAAAATGAATAAAATTTGTTTTAACTAAAATGTTTATAATTGTTACAGTCGAACTACATCGTTGAGAATATGTACTATACATTTCATTAAACTATTCACGGAATTCTCTGAATTACGATGAGTTGCAGTAAACAAAATATAAAAAATTTGGTGTTTTTTAACGTTATTTTTTAAACCAGAAAAGGCTACAAGCACTTCATCTGGAGAAAAAGTGCGCAAATAACGTTGCTATGATAATATATATTTGAAAAAACCTGAAATTCGAATCTGTTCTAAAAATTGTGAAGGGGCCAAAGCGGTTCAGAGAGAAAAATTTATTTTGCGGTATGAAATCCGACCCTTTAATTTGAAAAGATGGCGTTAAGGAATCACGAGTTTTAAATTTGAAGTTGTCCAAATAAATAAATAATCTGATAATAATTTTACGCCTGGGACTGTGTTATTAGATGTTCATGTGGCCTAAAAATCAGAGTCTTTGTTGATCCTATAAAATTCGGAAAAAGATTATTTTTTTAACATAGTTGTACTGAAGATGTACAGAGCCGTTGGTTTTTGAAGTTGAGCATTGGAGCCCAAAAAATCAAATTTGGTATTTTTGAGGACCCAAAACTCACAGCTTCTATTGACCCTGTAAAATTCCAAAATATATTATTTTTCAGCAAGGTCGTAGTGATGGTGTAGAGAGGGATGAATAGAGTCTCCTATTTTCAGGCGTCTCAAAAACAACACATTTGATTCATGTCCTACAACCCTCAAGGCCAAAAACCAACCTTTCTATAAACGGTCACTACGTTTTTACTTTCGTAGTTTTTATTTTTGGTCTCCAACTCTTGACGCCAAGTACCAACATGTCTGAACACCATCACTACGATTTTGCTGAAAAATAAGCTTTTTTAAAATTTTACAGCATTACTAGAGGGTCTGATTTTTGCATTTCTCAAAAATGACAAATTTAGTTTTCGGTATCCAACATTTAAAGCCAAATACGAACTCTTCTGTACACCGTCAGTACAGCTTTGCTAAAAAATCATCTTTTTTGGAATTTTACAGAGTAAATAAAGTCTCTGACTTTTGGGCTTCTCAGAAATACCAACTTTGATTTTTGAACTTCAACACTTAACAACAAATACTGAACCCCCTCTACACGATCAGTGCGAATTTGCCAAAAAAATAGTTTTCAGAGTTTTATAGGGTAAATATATTCAATGATTTTTGGACACCTTAAAAATGATTACTTTGATTTAGGGCACTAATCCTTAACGCCGAAATCTAACCCCTCTGTACACCGTAAGCACGAATTGGCCAAAAAGAATCTTTTTTAGAATTTTACAGAGAAAATAAATTCTCTTATTTTTTTGGTCCTCAAAAATACAAGGAAATTCAAGGAATTCAGAGAATTCAAGGAATTCATAGAATTGAAGGAATTCAGAGAATTCAAGGAATTCATAGAAATCAAAGAATGTAGGGATTTCGGAGAATTCAAGGAATTCAAGGAATTCAGCAAATTTCAGAAATTTTGAGCATTCAAGTAATTGAAGGAATTCAGAGAATGCCGAACATTTTAAGAAAGTTAACAGAATTCAGAAGAATTTTGAAGCGTTCAAAAGCATCCGAAGTACTTTAGAAAAAATTGAAAATAATTCATAGAATTTAAGAAATTCAAGGAATTCATATAATTCAAGGAATTGATAGAATTCATGGAATTTATAGAACTCAAGGAATTGATAAAATACAAGATATTCATAGAATTACAGAAACTCCTAGAATTCATTGCATTCATGAGATTCGAAAAATTTATAAAATTCAAGGTATTCACAGAATTCAAGGATTTCATAGAATTGAAAAAATTTATATAATTCAAGGAATTTATACAATTCAAGGAATTTAAAAATTTAAAGGATTCAAAGTATTCAAGGAATTCGGAGAATTCAAGGCATTCAGAGAATTCCAGGAATTCAGATAATTCCAGTAATTCAAGGAATTCAGAGAATTCAAGGAATCCAGAGGATGAAGGAATTCGGAGAATTCAAGGAATTCATATAATTTCTCAAATTCATAGAATTCAAGGAATTCATATAATTTCTCAAATTCATAGAATTAAAGGAATACAGAGAATTCGAGGAATTAGTAGAATGCATAGAATTTAAGGAATTCAAAGAATCAATAGAATGCATAGAATTCAAGGAATTCAGAGAATTCAAGTAATTGAAGGAATTCAGAGAATGCCGAACATTTAAAGAAAGTAAACAGAATTCAGAAGAATTTTAAAGCATTTAAAAGCATTCGAAGTGCTATAGGAAAAACTGGAAAGAATTCATTAAAATTCAAGGAATTCATAAAATCTAGTGAATTCATAGAATTCATAGAATTTAGGAAATCTATAGAATTCAAGAAATTTATAGAATTCAAGGAATTCATAGAGTTCAATATATTCATGGAATCCAAGAAATTAATAGAATTCAAGGTATTCATTGAATTCAAACAATTTACAAAATTCAAGGAATTTATAGACTTCACGGGCTTCATAGAATTCAAGGAACTGAGGAATTGTAAGAAATACATATAATTTGAGGAATGCTTCGAATTCAAGGAATTCAAAGAATTCAAAGAATTCAGAGAATTTAAAGAATTCAGATAATTAAAAGAATTCAGAGAATTAAAAGAACTGTTGTTTAAATATTGTGAATCTTTTTTTTAATCTAATTATTTTTTATTAACAATAACAATTTTACAATAAAGACACTAACACAATAAACAAAAATTTAAGATTTTAAATCTTCGTTTATACAAAAATTTCCATTTTAAAATAACCAATTTCCGGTTAAGAATGGTAACATAACCTAAAATTATCTCGAAATCGTAAATCTTCTATAAAATATATATTTTTTAATTAAAAGTACCAATTTGCGTCGAAGAACACTGACAATATTATAGAAAATTTTCTGTTCTTGTCCAAGCATCGATGTTATGTTAAGGCCTTCAGTTCTAGCCATCTTTAAAGACTATTGGCCAAAAAGAGAAGATTCCAGCATGGAGATGTAAAAAAAAAATTTCCACACTTTTTCTTTTTTTTTACAACTGATGGAAAAATTGCTACACCTTAACAAAACAAAATTTTATTTTGGAACAAACATCTACATGCCAAGCCCTTCGAAGTCAGCTATTTTTGAAGACTTTTGACCTAAAGGAAAGATTCAAGTATAGTGATTCAAGAAGAAGAAATTCCCGCTTTTTTGTTACATTTGAACAAATGACAAATAAAAACATATACCTTATAATAGCAAATTTTTTATTTAAATGGACATTTTTATTTTTTAATGAACAGCTAAATGCCAAGGAGTTCAATTTCAGCTATCTTCAAAGACTATCAAAATAAAATAAAAGATGACAGCATTGTGGTCTACCAGAATTAAACTTCTGCTCTTTCATTTTGATTACAACTGATAACAAAAAACAGACACCTGAACACCGCAAATTTTATTTCTAAATAAACATCAACATGCCAAGAACTTAAATTCTAGCCCCCAAGACGTGGATTTTCGAGTAAAAGAGAATTATAATATGGCGCTGGAAGCGTGGCTGCCACAATTTCTCCAGCATTGTCTTTCAAAACGCAAAATTCTATGCCAGCAACATAAGCACGGTGTCTCGTAGTTGCACGATGATACAAATTTTCAGGTACAAGGGAAATGTTCAACTCGAGTTCTGTGAGTGGATGTACCCTCAACCTAAAGTGTCTGCCCACACAAAAGATATGCCATACTGAAGAAGTCGGTTCTGGTTCAGTGAAAATATCTTGAAAAGAAAATTAAGATTCATGAATTTAAAAACATTTAAAATCGACCTCAAAGGTAAACACTGTACAATTTTCAGTTGTAGCACTGAACATCAAAAACTTTCAATCAGCAATTATTTAAGCATTTACAATTTAGGAAGGTAGCTTTTAAGAATCCCCGATTCCAAATTGAAAGTTGTTGAAAGCATCAAATAATCCGAAGGTATAACTTGTAAAAATTGATGGATTTTGAAAAAAAAGTGAATAAAAAATTATTTAAGTTATACAATTTCGAATGCAGAATTATTCGAAAATGAAGAATAAGATATTTATGGAAGAAGGAATAAAGAATATAACAGTTGCTCATTGTAGTGCTAAAAAGAATTATACACATTTCAACGCGGAAGTAAAATTAGCATTGAGCCAAGAAAATATTTGTACGAATACGGATACAGATAGTACAGTATTTTCTTAGGTGAAAGAAACATTTTTTGGAAAGAAAAAATATTTCATTGTCCGTCTTCTAATTGATATTCTTTAGATTTATTGTTAATTTTTCTTGCTCGATTATAAAGTCCACAAAAATAAAACTCCCAACCACATCAATTTCGAAATAGAAAATTGCAGACTACACACAGAAAGATATTTTTGTATAAAGATTTGTTCATTTATGGTGAGAATGTAAACAAAATTTTGATTCGACAGTGAAATACGCGTTTTCCTTCATTTTCACCATAGAATCATAAATCCAAATACCAAATTATTCTGAAACCCAAAGCTGGACTTCTCTCCCCGATTTGAAATGGAAATGGTTTTTTACCTCTTCCTATAATCGGTGCTCGGACTCCCAAAAGTTTTTTATCATGATCTAAAAAGGCCACAAATTGATAGCCGTCCTCATTAACAGTGCGGACTAAAAAACTGTGATTTCGATAGTAGTCGCCAATAGTTGGGTCAAAAGAACCCGGAAAAGTAGCTTTCGTCACTATTCTTATGTAATTATTAATAACCCACAACTTAATTCTCTTGGACCTATATTCGACTTCATGATTGTGAGGGGTTTCGCTTCCCAGAGCACTGAATTCTGTAAAAAGAAAACAAATATTTGTAATTTTAAAAAGATGTAAAGCAATCTGAAATTCAAACATAGAACAATTCTAAACTAAAGCACTGTAATAAAACAATTTCATTTTTTCACAATTGAAGTGGCCATGTTCCATAACCACCTATGAATTTTTCTCGCTGAACAGCGCGGAAGAGATGCCTGTCATTTAGGAAGGCTGCCCCATCGAGGAAGCCACAGCAGCGTCAGCGCCAGCCAAGCTAGCCCAACCAAGATGTCGAAGGCCTGCGAGCCCGGTGCACGATGTCATGCCGTCGCACTACTGGGGTCGATGCGTACATCTTGGTTGGGCAGGAATAGTCAACGCATTTTGACCGCGAGATTGAGCTCGGACTTTTCCTGCACCAAATCGAAAAGAGCAGCATCAAGACCCTTTGTCATATGACCTATATGGATTTTGAAAAAGATTCGCATGTTTGGACGATTTTCAATGCAGCCATATTGGAATCGCCAGCTTGAATCTCATCTTTCTAACTTAGAAATCAAAAAGATTATCAAGAAAAACCCTTACATACCAAGCCTATTAAAACACAAGCTACATGTTTCTGATTTAATATAGATTTAATATAGATCAAGAAACAATTTTTTGATGCGTATTCACTTTACACTCGCAGGCAAAAAATGATCTCTTTTTAACATCCTCCTTTCATTCGCGATAGTGGCTCATTTCATCAGCTTTCTCAAAGAAGTGAGTGCGTATTTTGTTTGAATAGACATGATTTATGAGTTTCGCCCACCCCTCTTATTTTATATACAAAATTTATACCCCCATTTTCACGAAAATGGAACTGCAAGGCGTAAATTTTAATAAAATATGTGCAAATTACATAGACTTCTTAAATTCGCTTTTGCGAATATGACGTATGCATCAATTTTTTTTATCTTCACCCCTCTAAATCCTTTCAGCTTATCGCTTAACCCACCCCCTAAACAAACATCATGATTTTGCGGTATATCGGTCGTGAATATAACTTTTATTTTATTTCCTTATCGTAGATTATTTATACTTGCAAAATTAAATCACTTACTTACAAACCATTGACTAATTATTTCATGCCATTCAGAAAAAAGTAAGCATGTGGTCTGTTTTATCGAAAAAGGTTTTTGAAGGAGTATAAATTGTTTGAACAACTATTGGTCAGGAATTTATCTACGGATCGCAGGACCTCGCAGCTGGTTGGAGGGCTTACGAGTCTCATTAGACCATAGATCTGGAATAGGTGAACCGGAAGGGCTGCCTCGCGAGGTGTAGCTACTCTGAGGAACTGACGGACTGTAGTCGGTGGTACTGCTACTAAGGAGCGATCCTTTCAGGAGTTAACGGAAAAGCCTCCTGAAATATCGAGGGTGTGAGTTCTCATGCTCCTAAGCTGCGATTTGATCGCGGTGACAAAAGCTGAATGGCACCAGGTTTAACAAATCTTTGAGCCCCCGGCATGCCCCCCATCAGTAGAGGAGGACAGGCCGGGGTCTAAGAGCAGGCATCTTAACGGAGACTTTGGGTCACCAGGTCGAATCCCATAGTATGTAGACCCGCCCCCGGCAAGCTCGGATCTGCGGGAGATGTTTCTTATTGCCCTAGCTTCTCGTGGGACTAACATGAACGTACCACACAAAACCAAACAAATCAAAAACAATGCAGGGCCCGTTCCGGGACCCTCCTCTAACCCACCACCAAAAGGGGAAGGCACCTTTGGGGGCAATTTACCAGGGGCGGTGCGAACTTTTGATAATGCTGGAGACAATCCTGTCGATGCCGTAGACATGCAGCTAACAATACTCTCTGTAAAGAAGAGGCAACATTGCGGAGCACAACGAAAGAGAGACTGCAAAGGGCAAGAGGAAGAAGGGCTCCAGAGACACTCCCACAAACAAGAAGTTGAAACGGCAGTAGGCCCTGGGAACACAGGGTCACACATTCGAGCAGATGGCTGACAACGCTCTGGTGAGCGTCGTCATTGCGTAGCGCAGTAGGAGCAAAAAGGACAAAATTTTCTAGTCGTTACAAATCTTTGCCGATCCGTATGATAATAATGCAAAAAACATACCACAAATCGCAAGCCCACAAACTCCAAAACCATAAAACCCAACCCCATATATCTCAGGCCCACAAATTCCAGGCACGCGAAATCCAAACCAACAAAACCCAACCTCACATATCCCAAACCTAAATATCTCACATCAACAAATCCCGAGCCCACAAATTCCAAGCCTAAAAAACCCAATTCCACAAAACCTAATGCCACAAAATCCCAAGCCTACAAAACCATAGCCCACAAAACCTAATTTCACAATTCCGAAGCGCACATATCTCAAGCCCACAAATTCCAAGCCCACAAAAATTCAACCCCACATATCCCAAGCCCACAAAACCCAACCCCAAATACCTCAAACCTAAACACCCTAAGCCCACAAAACCCAATTTCACAAACCATTAATCCACAAAATCCCAAGCCTACAAAACCCTATCCCGCAAAACCCAATTTTACAATTCCCAAGCACACAAAATCCAAGCCCACAAAACCCAACCCCACATATCCCAAACCCACAAACCTCAAG
>CAKNYM010020953.1:0-17371 GCA_932195095.1 Andricus curvator | reverse complement strand
AGACTGACTTGTTAGGCACTATGCCCTTCAGATTATGTGGTTCAAATGTTACATCGAACAATTCATCCGTTTAGCGGGAATCATGTCAAAACGAATACATGGGCTAAAAATCAAGCCTGACGAAGCGCCTTAAGTCTTTGCTATCGTTGAAAAAGAAACGGTGAACATTACGGGTCCTAAATTCGAGCCTTGTGGTTTTTACGAAATAGGCATAGATGCTTCTGAGCTACGATCAGTATACTGAACATAATGTTTCCTTTTAAGCAAAAAGTTTTGAATAACGCTACTAGGTTACTAGGTAAATCAATTTTCTGGAGCTTCTCGATTAAAATTTTATAGCTCAGTTTATCGAAGCATTTCGGTATATTTAAATATATTACACCTACTTCTTTTATTTTGCTATCAAAATATACAAAACCTAAAGTCAGTATTACAGCTTCAAATTGTAAAAAGAAGGATTACTAGAACAAGCAGATTCAATAACTATTTGAAATAGTACAGTTGAACATGTAAGCTGTATGAATAACTAATTTTCATAGTAAGCAAAGAATAGTGAGTTTGACTTTTGCAAGTGAGTTCGATCTCCTTTTTCGCATTGAAATAAGCACTAAGCGAGATTGTCAGCCTTACTATTTCATATTCGAAAAATTTTGTAGGAGTTCCGTTTGAAATTAAAAAACAGGGCCAATTTATAACTTGCTCATCAGTGAGACAACAGATTTTCGCTTCTAACCTTGGGAGACCTCCCCCCCCCCTCCCCCACGGCGACAAAGCGGGGTTTTGCTTTACAGTACTTACGCCACTGAGATTTTACAAAGTGAAATTGTCGGAAAATATTGTATAATGTTTTCTTTTTTATCATAATATTAGTTGAGATAGTTATTATAAATAAACATAGCGTATAACGTCTACTTTATACTTCAATACTGTTTTTTTGTATTGTACAAACTTTTCAGAATTTAAAAATATTCTGAAAAATTATATAACAAAAATATACTTCTTTACATTTTTTTTACTATGGAATTTTCTGCTTATGATATTTTTAATTTCTTGCAACACTGAAAATTATAAAGATCGTACTTGATTATGCCACACAGGTTCAAATATTGTATTATTTGGAAGAATTTTTTTTTAGTAGAATAATGCATTTTTTTCGAAATATAATTTCTTGATATAATGTAGAAATTACTAACATTTAATGAATACAACATTGGAATAGTATATTGTGCTACAAGTGCGGAAAGTAGGCAGTTCCACACGAGTGTGAATTTTTTCTGTACGAGCCAGAGGCAAGTCGAAGGGGAGTTGTAGGCGAGTCGTAGGCGAGCTGTAAACGAGCCCAAGCCAAGCCGGAAACGACCCGAAGATGAGCCGATGGCAAGTACTGTAAACTTCACAAGAGTTGCAACTGTCTACTTTCAGCACCTGTTGCACACGATATATTTTGTAACAAATGCAGGAAATTTTCGATCTGAGAAACAATAAGAATAAATGTTTTGGAAATTTATGGTAATTTTTAGAAATTTATGGTAAAATTACCAAAAATTACCGAAAATTACAGAAAATTTCCGGAAATTTTTGGTGAATTGGTATATTACCGAATATTTCCAGAAATTCAAGGTATCCAAAGCTTTTTGGAAAAAATCCGAAAATTTCAACAATTTCCGGAAAATGGAAAATTGCTAAATTTCCAAAATTTCCGGAAATTTATGAAAAGTTGCTAAATCATCGGAAATTTCAGGTATCCAAAGCTTTTTGGAAGGATTCCATAAATTTCCAGAAATTTATGGAAAATTGCTAAATTTCCGGCATTTTAGGGAAAATTGCTAAATTACCGGAAATTTCAGGTAGCCAAAGCTTTTTGGAAAAAATTTCCAAAATTTTCGGAAATTAATGGAAAATTGATAAATTTCCCAAATTTCCTGAAATTTATTAATTTATTATTTTTTTTTCCTTTTATTTATTTACCAACGGCCATACCACGCTGAAAACCCCAGTTCTCGTCAGATCACTGAAGTTAAGCAGCGTTGGACGCGGTTAGTACTTGGATGGGTGACCATTCAAGAATACTGACATGAGTGCTGTTGGCACATCGTGGGTGTGGTGAGCCCACACTTGTAGTTATTTACTACAAGAAATTATCCACCTAGAAGCACTACCCGAATCGGGTAGTGTCACGCCTACCCTAAAAGGGAAATGGCTTAATGGTATACTACTACTACTACTACTATTGAAAATTGATAAATTACCGAAAATTTGAGGTATCCAAAAATTTCTAAAATTTTCGTTAATTTATAGATAATTGATGGTAATTTATCAGTCATTTATGGTAACTTATCACTTCGAGTTTGTCCAATCACTATTCACTACTCACAATCAGTCTCTCAAGCGTAAAATCATAATGAAGTGAAGTTATTATTCCGGCAGTCCTGGAAAGTAAATCTGAATCGAAATGCGCAACCGCAACAGCAAGAAAAAGTAATCTGGCTGGAACTGCCCAAGCGCAGCAGCTAGAAAAAGTAATCATGCTCAAGGAGCGCAAGCGCAGCAGCTGGAAAAAGTATTTTTATAACTGCTTTTTACCACGGCTTTGGAATTGGTCACTTCCCGCACGCAATACATGCCTCGAAAAGCGAACATTTTGTGCATGCGTTACAAAAATATATTTTCTTATTTTTACAGATTTTTAACAAAAAAAAAGTCCACCATACTACTTTGATATCGCAATCTTTAATTTTCAATTTCTCGGAACCGAATAATTTTGTTGTATCAAAGATTTTTTATTTTAATTCAGCATCCCCATATCTCGCGAGAGAAATTTTATTTTTGCACAAAAATTAAATTTAAACCACTATTCAACGTTTGTTTAATATTAAATAGGGATTTCGATTTCGCATTTGATATATTATCACGTTGTTTAAACTATCTTTTATTTATATATTAGTTATGTAAATGAATGTTGCGTTTTCAATGAACTGAGATGATTATAAAATACAATTACAAATTCAAAAAATTTCATTCGAAAACAATTCTTCAACTCTTAATTTTCAATAACACAAATTAGGTACTCTTTGAAAATTTAAATTAAATTAAAAGAAAATTAAAGGCATTTCAATCATTTTATAATATTACATATAAATTACAAATAATATATTTACTGTGTGAGTTAATACTTCTAAGGAAAATATTTCTCCCAAGCTCGTTACAAAATATTAGATATCTTCTGTAAGAGATTAATTTAAAAAAAGGTAATTAAACATTTCTAAAACTACCTGTTATTATATCATATATATAAAAAATTACTGATAAATCTGAACACGACACATATATTTTTTAGCTGGCCACGTGTTTCTCAGAGAAAACGCTTGACCGAGAGTTTGTCGGGAATAAATAAGTGGTTGCGTGGCTCAGTTGACTAATGCGTGCGCTAGGCTTAGGTTTTAGGACAGGTTTTACATAGTTAGGTGGGGTTTGATTCCCGAACGGTGGCGTTTTTTCGAAGCATTTAAGCGTGCAATCATATGTATAAAGTCTAGTATAAAGTCTCTGTGCGTGCAATTGTGTAATAATAATCGTAAACTGAGTGCAGTAATCATATATAAGATCATTTGTTTCTTTTAAAATAGATCGACATTTTACATCATTTTTGTTGTCGAAAGTTTCAAGATAATCTATTTATAAATCGTGTATAGAATGCGTAAAGTGCATATATACACATAGATATATGCGTTACAATGCGAAATCGGCAGATACTCTTCACGGAAGTAAGGCTTCAGTCCTACTATTTGAAATTGTTTATCCTACTAATTTAGAAAGTCAGTTTAACTCACCTAAATGAAAAATAGTAATTTTAAAAAAATCCACAGACGAAAAGCTGCGATTCAATTTAAGATAGTTAAAGCTGCTGGTTTAGAGAGTTTTCTTAACGATCCACTTTTTTCTGTGGACGGCTTTGATACCTTGTATTTCAACTTTGAATTTATACTCTAGATATTCGCTAGAGTTTTATAATGCTTTGACAACTATTGACTCACTTGTGTATACACTGTCGTAATATGAAGCATAAGTTTTTGCATAAGTTAAAAACAATTTTGCACGAAATTTATTATTTAATCATTTTAATCAGTAAAATGCGAAACAAAATTAAAAAGATGTATAGCCAGCCAGAATCTAGACAGCAACCTTCCGATTACAAACCCGACGCGCTATCACCTGAGCTGAAATGTCTTTCTAGTACATAAAACCGACAATGAAAATATTGAAGTCATTTTTCTCAAAACTGGAGAAACGTTGGGTGCTAGGAATTTCAAAAGTTTACTTTGGGGTCACAAAATTTTTTTCCAAAGTAAGGAATGAATACAAAAAAAACCCTAACTGGCACTCCTATTGTTAAATAAAGCGGTAAATCGATTAAAATAAAACTCGCATTATAGTATTTATTTTAAATAATAAATTTTGCAAGTTTGGAATATTACAGTATCGGTTCGCAAATGATTATGCATATAGTGGCCGATTAGAAAAAAAGGTTCGTTTTGGTGACTTTCATAGTTGACTGACGATTTGAAGTACAGAATTCTGCGTTTAAGGTATACTATGACGTAGCTAGAACATAGAGTCGTCCTGAAATTATGAAGATAAGAACAGGCTGAGGAAAGGTTAGAGGATAAGTAAAGGCGGTACAGAGAGGCTACGATTTTGATGAAAACCAACAATGAAATTAAGAATCTGTTCCTCAAAATCATTAACCGTTGTCTGGAATAGGAAAACTCTTGAAACCAGCAAACATCTGCCTAACCGTTAATAATATTATAAAATAATAAATCGATGCTTTTTGATTCTAGAGGGATAATCATCAAAAATAAAATTTTTAAAACGAAAAAGGAATCGACATTCATAAATATTCCTTAAGTCGCAACATGCCGGCCCCTTTGAGCGGTCACGTTCAAATTATTCAACGACTAATTTTTTTCATTAAAATTATCGAAGGTATTAAGAGCAATTCGATTTTAAAAAACAATACGTTTTTTGAATGAAATACAATTTATACAAGCACCATATTTATGAACTAGAAACGTAACGATATAAATTCGACGAAGAATCCATTGCACTGGAGGTAGATTGGCTTCACGCACGGAGTAGCAATAAGGAGACCGATCATGCTGTAGAAACCGCATCGAGTGTTGACTGCGGTAACTGCACCTTTATTGCCAGGTTCAGCCGTGAGCATGCGATCTAACTGTCTTTTCTTCTCCCGCGAGAAAAAGAGATAGTGGTGCGCAATGCGCATGCGTCACTGGTTCAGAGGGCTAGCAGTACACGCTTGAGGTTAACAATAAAGGTGCAGTTGCCGTAGTCAAAACGCATGTATGGTGATCGGCCTCCTTATTATTACTCCGTGGCGTCACGCAAGGTTACGAGATCGCCTATCTTCACGTTGGTGGTTTCGCCGTCGAGCCATTTTTTTCGAACATTTAATTCGTGGAGATACTCGTTGGACCATAGTTTCCGAAAATGTTGACGCATTTGCTGGACGCATTTTCAAGATGATAAGCTACCCGATGAAATGTCTTGCACGTTCTGTTCTGGCATGCTTTTAAGAGAATCACAGATAAGAACATTATTAGGTGTCAGAACGGATAAGTCATTAGAATCAGTAAAAATAAGAATGAGAGGTCGGGAATTCAGAATTAATTCTATCTCAGTGGTTAAAGTCAACATATCTATGCGAAGTGATCGTTCCAGAGCGTTTGCCTTCCCATCAAGGTATGTTAATGAGATGATAAAAGCTGTTGAAATTCTTTGACTTCGTTTTCAATACTCACAAAATTTGTTACGTTATCGAAATAAATACATGAACTTAAGCCCCTTGTACTAAAGAATCTACTCAAGGCAGCTAAAAAGGCCTCAGTTGTAAATTCACTGACAAGTTAAACGTGAACAGCTATAGTGGCGATGCAAATGAAAATTGCAGCATACATTTTTATTTTGTTTCAATTTCGATGACACTCTTCTTTAATATAAAAGGGACCACAATAGACCACCTCGGAAACGAAAAGCGCGCGCTCAAGAGAGAGACGATCCTTCGCAAGATTTCCCATCACATAATGCAGAGTATGAAAGTTCGCGCAAGGACATACGTCACATTTTTGTACTATCTTTCTTACTATTCTCCTCTTATCAGAATGTCGGTAAAGAAGTGATGATGTGGTAGTAATGCTGGATGTTTTTGTGAGAACTAAAGGTTGGCCTTATCAAGTATACCTCCTACTCGCGAAATTCCCTTAGAGTCTATGAAAAGAGCTATGTTCGTAAGCTATCCTTCTACTCGAACTTTTAGTTTTAAGGATCTTAGTTCGTGAGGTAAGCCTTCTCTTTGAACTAACTTCATTATCTTTATCTGTTCGGGATCCCACATTTAGTCTCACGCCTGTGATTTTATAGTGTAGTGGTATAAGGTATGTTTGGTGATATTATCAGTCAGTTCATGTCAGGTGATTGGCTCATTACATATACTATCTTACGGTGAGGTGTCACTGAGAGACACATTCATAGCCTTTGGCAGCATGTTGTATGCGCGCAGTTTGCATTCAGTAGGCAACCGGTCTCGAAAAAAGAGACACTTTTTCTGTGTCATTTTTGGGTGACTCTTTAGTCAACTGTCTTTAGTTCTTACTCATTTCAGAATTCGTAGTCTCGCGAATTGATAAAAGTACAGGTCTTATCTTCATTGTGTCTCATCACTCCCTGCCAGTCCACTAACCCTTCTATTTTTAGAACTATCTGAAATATTTTGGTCGTTACGAGCCAGGATTATCTATTGCTTGATATTGATGTGACGCTAATAGTATTGACAACTCGAAAATTTATGACTTTCGGTGTTCGCTGCTACAAAGCGGGATAATTAAAACGCTGTGCAGGATATCAATGCAGTATTGTGGATTCAATAAGTGAAAACTCAGTGGGCATTGTGACAGTGTGAATCAAGTAACCGTTGGAGGTTGCCTATTGCGAACTTCGGTTAGTTCTAGTTGACTTGCTCTCTCGCACGGTAGGCGGACCTTACACCTCGCTTCCCGCAACTTATTACTTCTCTCTGATACTAACATCTGTGACGCACGCGCGCTCCTTCTCTCATACGCACACTGAATTTTTTAAGAATGTCTTGCTCATACTCAGGACTTTTCTATAGCCGAACTAGAATGCCCTAACAGTCGATGTGTCACGAATCTTAAGAAACAAGGAAAGAATATGATCACTACAATAGCAATTAAAATGCGATTACAATTAGAATTAGAAATGAGAAGCATGCTGGAGGTTCTTCAACCTACAGCTCGTCCATCTCAAACGACAAATTCTTCAGAGACTGCCGTATTGAAGCCCTAGACTCCACGAATACATCTTCCGAAGTTTTCCAGAATGACAACTGACTGGGGAAACTTTAGAGATCTCTTACGTTTCCTCGTAATCGATCAGCATCACATCATAAATGTTCAGAAAATCCATGATCTGAAGGCGAGTTTGGAAAGCGATGTTGAGACTCTACTAAAGAACATTCCAACGACAAGTTACAACTTTGACCGTTAATGGGAATTGTTGAAGGGTCGCAGCCTTGAAGGATCTAAAGTATACATTTGTATATATATTATTCACTGTCAATAAATTGGATGCAGCATCACGCCTAGACTGGGAGTGTAGCATCGGGGGTTCGAAGACACCACCGACCTTCGAAACTCTCAAGACGTTTCTTAACTATTGGATCGGGAAATTGGAAGGTTTCTAGGTAGCTTCATCACCTCCACCGCTGAAGAATTCTTATTCCTCAAATTCAGGAAAATCACCAAGTTTTCAAAATCTCATAATGCCAAAAACGAGAGATCCAAGGTATGATCATTCTGCTTAGGACCACACTTCTTGTTCCAATATCAGGATTACAAGAAAAGGACATCAAATTAGCGCCGAGAATTCGTCGAAGCTAAGCAGCTTTGCTTAAGCTGCTCTGGCCGACATCACGTATCGGCTTGTCCAGCAGACAAACGGTTCCACGAGTGTTCAGGAAAGAATCACTCGACATTTTATGGTTCTTCTCAACAACTATCTTCTACAGTGCATAATGCGACAGCAATGCCTACATTCAATGGTAATGCTTCATTTATTGCAAACATGATGGAACCGATTTCAGGCTAAATATCGACTACGATACTTAGCACAGCTTTGGTCTACGTAACGTCGTCAACTATACAACAGCATCAGGTTCGAATGTTGATTGATCCGTGCTCAGGAAGGCTGTTTTTAGCTATTTTACCCTGTCGACGTGCATATAAGGCACATCTTAGGACGGACATCGGTCAATGTAATGTTACGTATCAACCCGAACGTCAACGTGAAGACTTAGGATCTCATTGCTCGACAAGCCCCTACCTATAGAGCAGCCGTAACCACTATTAATTCTAAATATTATCATCTAGGAGGCTTGGTTCTGGCTGATGACTTTACGACTGTGACTAGCCCAGCTGACACCTTGCTTGGAGCTGATGTCTATTCGTTCATCATCCTGGAAGGATTATTAAAATGAGAAGAAGATATGCCGACAGCCCAGCAGACGATATGGGCTGAATCCTTACCGAACAAATTCTAGCAAAAGACTAAAGGTTGGCTCCAATAGCAACCTCCTATCATTCTTGTTTCGCAAAAAAATTGATTTCAGGATGCTGCCACAGTGCTTACAACACGGCGAGCGGCAAATTTATATGGTGCACCAGTGTCAGTGCTGTCAGTTTCGTCGTCGTCGTACGACGAGTCGGGCGAATGTTCGGGACCTCACATTTAGTCTCACGCCTGTGATTTTATAGTGTAGTGTTATGACGTATGTTTGGTTTTATTATTGGTCAATGGATGTCAGGTAATTCCCTTATTACAACAGCCATACCATGCTGAAAAAACCAGTTCTCGTCGGATCACTGAAGTTAAGCAGCGTTGGGCGCGGTTAGTACTTGGATGGGTGACCATTCGAGAAAACTGAGTGCGGTTGGCACATCGTGGGTGTGGTGAGCCCACACTTGTAGTTATTTACTACAAGAAACTAACCTAGAAACACTACTCGAATCGGGTAGTGTCACGCTTACCCTGAAAGGGAAATGGCTTAATGGTATACTACTACTATACCTTCAGTGTCTTAGGGTAAGGTGTTACTGACTCACAGGCATTCATAGTCTTACACAGTATGTTGTACATACACAGTTCGCATTCAGTACGCAACCGGTCTCCACACAGGAGAGACTTTTTCTGTATCATTTTTTGGGCAACTCTTTAGTCAACAGTCTTTAGTTCCTACTCAGTTTATAATTCGTGGTCTAGCGACTTAATAAAAGTACAGGTCTTATCGTCATCGTGCCTCATCACTCTCTACCAGTACACTAAAGCTTTTATTTTGAGAGCAATCCGAAACATTATCAAAGCGTTTTTTAATTCTTAGGTTTTTAAAGTACCCATAATTTGTCTTTAGTTCTTAAAATCGAAGTAACTCTTTTGCAACATGCAAAAAATCGCTTCAATTTGTCGGGAGAGGAAAAATTTTTTAAAGTATTGATATTAAGTCCTGTGCGCTCCTTGAAATTTGCTCGAGATGCAACCGGTTCATTTACGTTGTTTGGTTTTGTAATTTATTTCTCAGCATTTGATTTTAGAATTTTATTTTCATTAGAAGCAGCAGATATCGCGGATATTTTGATTTCTGTTGATTCTACGAGTTCTAGAAAAGATTTCGACCAAAGGTTCTCGCTTTTACTGATCCATTCCGGACAATAAGTGTAGTGATATTAGAGACACGATTTTTCCAATGATTGGTCAAGAATATAAGTATATAAGCTAATTTTGATTCAGACATATAGGCGTTTGTCAAATACGACTTCATATTTTTAACATAATGTTGCTTGATTTCGTTTTTTTTTCGCAAAAGATCGCTCAAGTGCGTATAGTCGTTTTAACGCACTTGAATGTGATTGACTCATTGCATGAGTCAAGAAAGACTCTGTATTCTTGATAAGTTCCCCTGTGATCAATTTGACTGGGGCGGTACATCTGTCAAAGAATAACACAGGTGTCCTAGGACCAGGTCAGCGAGGACAGAAATCTCGCGTGAAGCAAAAGGGCGAAAGCTGGCTTGATATCGATGTATAGTATGTATAGAGACTGCGAAAGCACGGCCTTCTAGTCTAATGAGTAGAAAGAATACGGCCTTAAAACATGATTTTCCTCTTCAAATAATTGCAGTTGTTGGAAGTTTATCATTTTAATTAGTAATTTCCAAATAAAATGTATTCACGTGTGTCGATTGAATAGTGCTTCGATTTCAAAATGTAATAAGGAATGATGCCGTTTAATGAATACTAGACTATTGCGTGCGCTAACTTTTATATTCATTTTTCTCATTTACTCAATTTTCGAATAATTATTTATTTGTTAACATATTTTGACCAATCAAATTCTTGCTGAAATTATATTCTGAAAGAATGTATTCAGTGAATACATGTAACGTAGAATTGACTATTACTATTAATAATAGTAAATGGCGAGATATAATTTGAAGATTTCAAGGGCACGTTATGTAATTTAATATATTTGAAAAAACATAATTTTTGTACAATGACATTTGCGGGTACTTTCACGGGCATCTTTTTAAATGTAAGCATCAATATACATCGCTAAGTCATTAAAAAATTAATACCTATAATTTAAAAAATCATATTCTGATCCGATTCTCAGTTCTCAATATAAAAATAAAAAAATGTATTTGCACTGGAATGTTTAAATAAATTTTCATAGAAAAAGAAAAGCGTGTCAAAATACATTGCTAAATAATTAAAAACTTACATATGTACAAATCATTTTGAAAAATTGAATTCAAATACTCATTTCACGGCCATTTTTGTAAATCTGTGAATCAAGAAACATCGCTAAATCATTAAAGCATTATCATACTAGAACGTTTGAATAATTCAGAAAAACAACAGCGTACGAAAAAACATCGCTGAATAATTAAAATATATCCGCATATAATTTTGAAAATTGAATTAAGATACATGCCCGAGTAAAAATGCTTCGACTTGAGTTCGACTTGGCGATGTCTTGAGTTCGTCTCCAAGACATCGATGTCTGGCTAAGTCTCAAAACTGAAGCGAGACATAAGACAATGTCTTACTTTTATGGTTTCAGCATAGTGATTTCAAGTCGGCGTAACTTATCTCAAGACGAACCTTTTCTACTCAGAAATGATACCTCGAATGAGACTGTTAATAGATGCGAAGGATTAAAATTATTGAATGAAAAATTTGTAAATACTTAATTAGTTATTTTCAATTTAAAAATTCGGAATCTGTGGGTCTGAATGAGTATAACCCTGAAAAAATTTCCTCACAAAAATTAAAATTGTAATTTTCTATAAGGAATTCCTAAGCCGTTAGAAATACGTAAAAACAAGAAACATTTTCGGTATCGTCGTTAAACAAGTATAATACAAATGAAAATCAATAAATTAATTGATTCAATATATATATATATATATATATTGTGTAAAAATATACAAAATTGCTTAATTATTAACAAAGATTAGCTTTTATGACAGTCAGAATGACCCTTTTTGCCAGGGCAGGTATATACACGAAGTTATAAACCGCTCGTCTTGAAGTCATGAAAATTCGTCTCAAGATATAAATATATGTCTTCAAGACATATAAACTTGTCTCCAAGACATAAATTGAAGTCTGGCTCCGTCTCAATAAGGAGACATGCTGGAGTCGAACTTTTCGACTTCAGAAGGTCTTGATTTGGGGTAATTCAAGTCGAAACCAAGTCGAAGAATTTTTACTTGGGTGCCTCTCTTTTTTCGTGGTTATCCTAGCGATATATTAAGTGCCACTCCTCCATGCCTAAGGGATATAAATTGTAGTAATTGTATCTTCTCTTCAAAATGAGATCAAGAACCTAATGAAATATTCACTTGTTCTCGAATTATAATAATAATGTGGAAGCATGTCCAAGACTAAAATCAGTTCGTCGAGCGGCAGTCGAATTTAAATCTTTTGTTAACGTGCGAAAACCAAAACACTCCAAAACATGTTGTTACCAATGGACCATCCGATTTTCGTCTGGGTTATGTTTCCACATTTTCCATGAGAATTCGAGAACCAGTAGATATTTTCTCATGTTCCTAATCTTATTTTAAAGATGATATTTCCAACCTTAATTCCGACAACCTTTCATTTTTTTCCATTTTCTTCTCTGAAGCATGCAAAAAGTGGAATTTGATAATCGAGAATTGTTCAAAAATATTTAAAATAATTATATCATTGAGTATTTGAGCTAGACGTCACAATCTTTATAGAATATGTGCAAATGTCATGAAGGTTAGCATAGTTAGTACATCCTTACGCATGGGAATGCATACGACTTTTTGTCACAAATTTTCTGAACGTGAAAGTAAGTTATAAATGTATCAATATTTATATTTTTCAAGTGTAGAATGCATTCGCGCAATTACGTTTTATCCTTTTATCGGTTGAAGACCTTTCATTTTCACGAAATAAAATCAACTATCCAACATTTTAAGTTATAGTGCCCGATTCTGATCAAATCGATCCGATACTCCTACCTGAAATTTGGTATACCTTATTTTATTGTAAATATGTACCAACTATGCTAACCTTCCTGACATTTCCACCTATCCTATCATAACCATGACGTAATGCTAGAATAGCCAATTGTAATAGAGGTATGAAAAATAAATAAACTTTGATTGTACAGATCATAGCCAATATTAAATGAAATAATATTAATGTCAGTAATCAATTCATGTTACCACAGAAAAGAAAAATTAAAATTCAATAATTATGTGGTTCAATATTGTGATAAAATTAATCAGTTTAGAACGTAAAAATTAATGAACAAATATTTTTATTGAAACATCGAAATAAATTCTACATTATATTTTTATGAAAATTATAATTATAATTAACATTTTAAACTAATTCCAGAATAAATTAAAACATATTTACATATAATTGTCAGAATGAAATTGATATACTCATTCCAAAACAGCACGAAAATTTAAAAAAATTATATAGTTGCAAAAGAGATATGTTAAACGTAAATAAACTTTCATTATACGAATTATAGCCAATATTCAACTACATAACCTTGAAATAAATAATAAATTCATGTTCCTTAATATAGAAAAATTATAATTCAATCTTTATATAATTTAATATTGTAAAAACAATAATCAGCTAATAATTAATTAATCAGTTTCCAAAATAAAAAGCAATAAATAATTATTCCCATTGAAACATTTAAATAATGTTTATTTTATACTTTCCTCAAAATTCCTCATTTTTATTAACCTTTTAAACTTATTTCAGAAAAAATTAGAACCTAATTATGAAAATTAAATTCAGATACTCATTTCACAAAATCACGAAAGCTTACAAAAATTACATAATTGGAATAGAGGTATTTCGAAAATATGTAAACTTTTATCATATAAATGATAACCAATATTTAATTACATAACCCTAAAGTAAATAATTTATGTTAGTTGATATTAAAAAATTAAAAATCAGTCTTTATGTAATTTAATATTGTGAAAAAATTAATCAGCTAATCAGTAATTAATAAGTTCAGAGCATGAAAAGCATCAAATCATTTTTTCCATCGAAACATTCAAATAATGTTGATTTTATATTTTTCGGAAAAGTTCAGTCACTAATAACCTTTTAAACTAATTCCAGAAAAAATGAAAACGTGTGTCCATATCATTTTGAAAATTAAATTCAGATAATCATATCACATCATCATAAACATTTTAAAACTTATGTAACTGTAATAGGGGTAATTTAAATATAAATAAACTTGTATGATACCGATTATATCCAATATTCAATTAGAAACCTTGAAGTAAGTAATAAATTTATGTCACTCAATCGAAAAAAATTGAAATTCAATATTTACAACATTCAATATTGTGAAAAAATTAATCAATCAGTCAGTTTACGAAATAAAAAGCCTTAAACAATTATTTTCATTGAAAAATTCAAATAATTCTCACTTTATATTTTGTTTAAACTTGAAATTTCATTGTACATATAATTTTGAAAATTGAATTCAGATACTCATTTGACATCATAAATATTATAAAAAATTACATTACCACGCTGGAAACACCAGTTCCCGTTAGATCACTGAAGTTAAGCAGTGTTGGGCGCGGTTAGTACATGGATGGGTGACCGTCTGATACTACTGCGTTGCTGTTGGCGGTCGTGGGTGTGGTGAGCCCACACTTGTAGTTATTTATAACTACAAGAAACTATCCACCTAGAAACACTACCCGAATCGGGTAGTGTCACGCTTACCCCTAGAGCAGGCCTGCCCAAGTAGGGGAAAACTGCTCGTTCACCACATGTTCGAGTTCCACCACCACGTCCCTCTTCACAGGTCCAGAGGCTTGGGGGGTGACCGCTGTCGTGAAGTTGAATGAATAGAGGTCGGTGGTGGTGTTAAATTCCCATCTGGAAAATGAGCAGTTTTCCCCTACTTGGGCAGGCCTGCCCTAGAGGCTCGCCGAAAGGGAAATGGCTTAATGGTATATAACATAATTGTAATAGAGTTAGGTTGCAAAAAATAAACTTTTATTATCCTAATTATATCTAATATTCAATCACATCACCTTGAAGTAAATAATTAATTTATGTTGCTTGGCAGATAAAAATTGAAATTAAATATTTATGCTATTTAATTTTGTGAAAAAATTAATCAGCCAATAATTAATGAATCATTCCATAACACAAAAAGCATTGACGAATTATTTTCATTGAATCATTCAAATAATTTTTACTTCACATTTTTCTGAAAATTTGAATTATTAATAACCTTTTAAACTATTCCAGAGAAAATTAAAATATATGTGCACAGAATTTCGAAATCAAAATTCAGATACTCATTTCACAACATCGCAAAAATTGAAAAAAAATAATATAATTGGAATAGAGGTATTTTCAACATTATTAAACTTTTATTATACAAATTATAGTCAATATTCAATTACATAACCTTGAAGTAAATAATCAGTTTATGTTACATAATCAAAAGCAATTAAAATTAAATCATCATGTAACTTAAAACTTAAGTCTGTTAGGGGGAGAACAAAATAAGATCAAAGGGAAAAATAGAAGGATAGTTCAAGGAGAAATGGAGGAAGGGAACGGAATAACAAGAGAAGAAGTGGGTGAGGCGATAGATAGATTAAAAAGAAACAAGGCTACAGTAGAGGATGGTATGGAGAACGAAGCGATAAAGTATGGGGGAGAAGGGGTTAGGGAAGGGATCTGGCAGATGTGCAACAAGGTCTGGAAAGGAGAAGGGTGGCCGGAGGAGTGGATAACAGGGCTGGTGGTACCGCTTGTCAAGAAAGGGGAGGGAAAGAAGGTAGAGTACAGAGGGATCACTCTCATGCCAGTGAGTTATAAAATATACGCAGAAATTCTAAGAAAAAGGTTAGAGAGCCAGATATAAGAGAAACAAAGTATCCCACAAAATCAGACGGGATTTAGAAAAGGGATGCGGACAATAGATAACATTTACGTACTCAACTACTTGGTTAACAGAAATTTAGGGAGGAAAAGAGGGAAATTAGTCGCCTTGTTCGTAGACTTTAAAGCAGCCTTTGACTCAGTGAATAGAAAAGTGCTATGACAGGCATTGAAAGAGAGGGGAATACAAGAAGGGTTAGTGGAGAGGATAAAGAAAACTTTTACTGAAACCAGGATTAGGGTGAAGATAGGGGAGGAAAGGGAAGGTGTTCTGGACAGGAAGAGGTCTAAGACAAGGGTGCCCGTTGAGTCCGCTACTCTTTAATATGCTGCTGGCAGACTTAGAGGAAAATCTAAAGGAGAAAGGCAAAGGGGGAACGATTTTGGGTAATAGCAAACTATACTCTCTAGCATACGGAGACGACGTAGTGCTGTTAGCAGACGATGAGAAGGGGATGAATCTAATGATGAGAATTTTCGAAGAGTATGTGGGAACAAAATAACTGACGGTGAACTTAGGGAAGACCAAGGTGATGTGCTTCAGAACTAGAAAGACCAAAATAGGTTACGTTTGGAAGATGAACGGACAAACAGTGGTAAGTGTGGAGAATTTCTGTTATCTAGGTTTTTGGTTCGAAGCAGGAGGGGGAATCGAGGTGCAGGTGAGGAAAAGAATCGAGTGTGCGAGTAAAGTAATGGGCCAAGTATGGCGTATAGGAAAGAGAAGGTTCAATGACAATTGGAGAATGAGGTTTGAAAATTTAATTCAGATACTCATTTCAAATGCTCAAAAACATTTGAAAAATTATGTAACTGGAATAAGGCTATTTTAAATATAAATAAACTTCTATTATACAAATTATAGCCAATATTTAATTACAAAACTTGAAAATAAATAATCGATTTATGTCACTTAGTAGAGAAAAATTAAAATTCAATCTTTATGTAATTTAATATTGTGAACAAAATTAATCAGCTAATAATTAATTAATCAGTTTACAAAATAAGAAGCATTCAACTATAATTTTTATTATAACATTCAAATCATTTTTACTTTACCTAATTTTTAAAAAATTTGAACTTTCAGTTTTGAAAATTCAATTTAATAATAACGTTCCAAATTAATTCCAGAAAATGTAAGTTTTAATAGAAACAGTTGATAATTAATTAATCAGTTCACAACGTAAAAAGCATTAAACAATTATTTTTATTGAAACATTCAAATAATTTTTACATTGTATATATTTTTTTCCTTTGAAATAGAATTTCTATACATTTAATTTATTAATGACCTTCAAAACTAATTCAAAAAAAAAAAAAAAAAAAAATATATGTACATATTAATTAATTACTTCGCAACATAAAAATCAATAAACAGTTATTTTCATTGAAACATTCGAATAATTTTTACTTTATATTTTTCTGAAAATTTGAATTAATATAATAATCTTTTAAACTAATTCCATAGAGAAGTAAAATATATGTACATATAATATGGAAAGCATAATTCAGGTACTTATTTCACATCACAACAATTGACAAAAATTACACAATCGGAGTAGAGGTATTTTGAACATAAATAATCTTTTATTATAAAAATTATAGCCAATATTCAATTCCATAGCCTTGAAGTAAATAATCAATTTATGTACTTGATTTAAATAAATCAAAATTTAATACTTATGTAATTTAATATTGTGAAGGAAATTAATCAGCTAATAATTAATTAATCTGTTCACAACATAAAAAGCATTAAACTATAATTTCCATTCCGGCATTCAAACAATTTTTAC
>CAKNYM010020948.1:0-14284 GCA_932195095.1 Andricus curvator | reverse complement strand
GACGACTCGAATCTCCCGAATCATTCGTGCAAGCTCCCCAACTATTCAGGTGGGCGCCCCACCACTTCGGCCGCTGCTGTTTCAGGTGAGCACCCGAATGGTTGGGGTGATCGTAGGTCTCAGTAGTGCAAGCGCGCCAAACCTTCGTGTGAAACAGAAAAAAAGAGAAAGGACCCGAACTTCACGGGAATTCTTTGCTCAGTGTGGACAGACCAGTAGACATAACAAAAAAGTTACTGTTGTGATGAGAACTTTTTATTAATAAATTATTTCTCTTAGATAGAAAAGAATCTGATTTTACAATTGTTGGAAAAAACTGGTTTAAATCTGGGAGTAACCAGAAAAAATGAATATGTCATACGATTTTACGGAAAGAAATTATATAGAGTCCATGTGTTGAGAACTATTTTCATAGTATGGCAAGATATTTTTGCCCAAAAATTTTCTTTTCTAAGTCACAGTATATTATGTCAAGAACAAATTATGTCATGAGAATCTATTTGAAGCTATGCTCACAGTTTGAAAAAATATGTCAGGAAAACATTTTTTTGTTGATTAAACCTTATCTGTGCCGAGGCTTCCATTTCTGTTTAAACATTTAAAAAATCAGATTCTTCTGTAGTACAAGTAAAAACATCTTTTAATGAAATGATCTCATCCCAATACTACCTTTTTATTATATTTATCGTTGCGTCATGGGCCTTAAAAAATAATTTTTGTCTACAACAAACTGATACCCTTGGATGATTTGATGAAATGAACTGTTCAGAACAATTAAATGAAATTTTAAATAAATGATTTATGTTCTTTATGCTTTCTTAAAAATTTAAGTCAAATAATTTCTAAAAAAAACTCCCAAATCCGTTAAGAATTACAGCGTCTGAAAATACTTTTTTGGTTCAAAATTCAAGTGCTTAATTGAAAGTGGAACTACTATGTTAAAAAATCATTTTTTTGGTTGATGATCCATCATTTTAGTTGAAAAATCTTGTTTTCTTTTTAAATTTTAACTATTTTGTTAGCACTTTTTTTTATTACTTTTTTAGACTGAAAATTTAACTATTTCATGTTTGGTTAAACATTAAGCTTTTACAGTTGAAAATTCAAATATTTGTTTGAAAATGTATGTATTTTGTTGAAGCATTGGCCAACGGCCATACCACGCTGAAAAACCCAGTTCTCGTCAGATCACTGAAGTTAAGCAGCGTTGGACGCGGTTAGTACTTGGATGGGTGACCATTCAAGAATACTGACATGAGTGTTGTTGGCACATCGTGGGTGTGGTGAGCCCACACTTATAGTTATTTATAACTACAAGAAAAACCTAGAAACACTACCCGAATCGGGTAGTGTCACGCCTACCCTGAAAGGGAAATGGTTTAATGGTATATATATTGGCAACGGCCATACCACGCTGGAAACACCAGTTCCCGTTAGATCACTGAAGTTAAGCAGTGTTGGGCGCGGTTAGTACTTGGATGGGTGACCGTCTTATACTACTGCGTTGCTGTTGGCGGTCGTGGGTGTGGTGAGCCCACACTTGTAGTTATTTACTACAAGAAACTATCCACCTAGAAACACTACCCGAATCGGGTAGTGTCACGCTTACCCCTAGAGGCTCGCCGAAAGGGAAATGGCTTAATGGTATAGATAGATTGTATTTTGTGGTAGAACATTAATCTTCTTGGTTTCACCTGTATTCTCCTGTATTCTTTCATATTGTATTCACCTTTTTCGTTGAAAATTCTATTGAAAATGAAAATATTTAGTTGGAAATATATGTATTTTGTTCAAAATTATTCTTTTTTGTTAGAAAACTAATATTTTTGATTGAAATTTCATTTTTTTGGTTGAAAATTAGTTGTTTTTTTAAATTGAAAATTAATTTTTTTAACTAAAAATTAATTTTTTTAACTAAAAATTTGGCGACTACAATTTTGGTCGAATTTTATTTTATTTCATTTTTTGATGGACATATAATCTTTTTGGTGAAAAATTCATTTGTTTGGTTGAAAATTTAACTATTCGGGTCAAAATTTAATTTAATTGTTTAAAAACTTATTTCTGTAATCTAAAATCTTATTGCATTATTTGTTGGAAACTCATCTATTATCTAGAAAATTTTTCTTTTTTTGGTAGAAAATTCTACTATTGGGTTAAATATAGTACTATTAGTTCAATATATGGTTAAAAATTCATGTATTTTATTAAAAATTATTCTTTTTTGTAGAAAATTAATTTTTTTGGATGAAATTTCATTTCTTTGGTTGAAAATTATTTTTTTTTTCAATATGGAAATTAATTTTTTTCACTAAAAATTTAACTATTCCATGTTTTGTCAAAAATTTCGTCTGATAGACATGCAATCTTTTTGAATTAATATTCATCTGTTTGGTTGAAAATTTAAGTATTTCGTTACAAATTTATTTTATTTGGTTAAAAACTTACTTCTGTAACTGAAAATTCTATTCTATTTTTGTTTTTTGAAAATTTTTTCTTTCTTAGTTGAGAATTCATCTATTTTGAAGAAAATTTGTCTTTTGTGGTTTAATTTAACAGTTTTTGATTGAAGATTAAAATATGTTATTGTGGATAAATATGAGCTATTACACTCTTTGTTGAGAATTCATTTTTTTATCAAAGATTCAATATCGATATCCTCAAAGAAAGGAAATTCTTAACGATTTTAAAGACTAGATGGAGTGAATAATTTTTAAATACAAAATTTTTAATTTCTGAAAGAAGATCTTTCTCCTTCGTTCCGCTGGGAATCGAACCACAGTTCTTCCGATTGCCGGTCGGGTGCATATATCTGAAAGGAATATCGGCCTTCGATCTCTCTAGTAGCTTAGTGGTAAAAGAACCCGACCGGCAATCGGAAGACCTGTGGTTCGATTCCCAGCGGAGCGAAGGCGAAATATCTTTTTTCAGGAATTAAAATTTTCTGATCAATTAATTTTTGATTGCTTCATCTAAATAGAATGCTTCCCCGTTAAAATGGGTTTAAAGAGAACGAAATAGATAATAACCTGATAGCGTCAGGTCAGGACTATACGGAGGATGAGGCCACACTTCTGAATTCAGCTTCGATACTTTTTGGCGTGTGACCAAGATGTATAGGGTCTGGCAGGCACAATCGAAATCAAAGACCGAAATTCAACAAAAAAAGTTTAATTGTCTGTTTGGTGGGATTAAAAAAAGATCTTTCATTTTGACCTGCTACTGAAGAACCAAACTATCAATTCGGATGTCTATTGTCGTCAGCTGATTCGATTGGACAAAGAAATCAAGAAAAAACTTCCAAAACTGGCTAATCGTGGAGACATGATCTTCTACCATGACAACGCCAGACCCCATACATCTTTGGCCACACGTCAGTAATTATCGCAGCTGGATTGATCTAGTTCTTCGCCTCTAAAAACCAAGCTTTCTTCGAACAAGGAGTAATGCAGCTGACCGAATGATGAGAAAAGGTAGTCGAACAAAATGGGCAATACGTCATTGATTAAAGTTTGTTATTTATGCTGATAAAATCACTTTGAAATTTGTGTTGAAAAACAAAATTAATTTCCGAACCACCAATAGTTTGATTAAATCATGACTCTGTGAAATCGAAAATTTCAGGAAAGTGCAGGCTAAACCTCGTGGCGTCAAATTTTGATCCAAAAGTGGATCAATTCGTTGTTGTGAGATAAACAGTTGATCCACTTTTGGATCAAAATTTGAAGCCTTGGGATTTAATGTATTGCCATAGTGAAATTCTAATAATTCGGTTTGAGCAAAGTATGTTACTAAAGATTAGAAGAAAATTACTAATTCGATTATTATTATTATTATTATCGATTAGCGTTTCGAACTCGAAAGTTCATCGCCTTATCTACCCGAAACGGCCACGAATCTCTATCCTGTGCATCCTCCATCCAGTTTAAGTAATCATGTCCTAGTTCTTTTAGATCATCCCTTACATTTTTCTTCCATCTGATTCTCGGTCTGCCTAGAGGTCTCTTACCAATCGGTTTCCCTCTTAAAACTTGCGCCACTGTTCTTTCATTGCCCATTCTTGCTACATGCCCCGCCCATCTTAATTTACGCGCTTTCATTACTTTATTAATATTTGCTGACCCGTAGAGAGCGTGCAGCTCATCATTATGCAGTTTCGTCCATTCACCAGTCTCTTCGTCTCTCTTTGGACCATAGATTTTTCTAAGTACTTTATTTTCAAAAACTCTAAACCTATTCACCTCTCCTTTCGTCAGCGCCCACGTTTCACACCCGTACATAACGACCGGCATTATTATTGTTTTGTAAATTCTTACTTTGATGTTTCTAGATAGCAATCGCGATTTAAGTAGTGTGTTTGCTGCATAATAGCACCCATTGCCAGCGTGCAGCCGTGCGTTGATTTCCGTTTTAATATTATTTTTGCTAGTTATAATAGACCCGAGGTATTTAAACTCGTTAACCCTTTCGAATTTCATATTTCCGGCCATAAGATCCCCGCCTACATTACTTTGCTCGGATCTGACGACGGTCATATATTTTGTTTTTGATTCGCTAACTTCCAAACCAATATCTTTGGCTTTTGTGATCAAGATTTCTACGTTTTTAGCTACGGTTTCTTTATCATCCCCTAGTAAGTCGAGATCATCCGCATACCCAAGAATTTATACTATCCCATTGAGGGTAGCACCGGTCGGATTCACTTGTACTTGTCTGACCACGTATTCTAAAACTAAGTTGAAAAGGACGCACGAAAGTGCATCGCCCTGTCTCAGGCCATCGCGGATCGAAAACTCTTCCGATAAACTTCCGTTTGCACGTATTCTACCCCTACTGCCGCTTAAGCAAATTTCGATAAGTCTAACTAATTTTTTTGGCACACCCAAGAACTCTAGGATCCAGTACATTCGTGCGCGTATAATAGAGTCGCAAGCTTTTTTGAAATCGACAAATAGCTGATGCACTACTTCATTAAATTCTCATTTCTTTTCTAACAGTTGTCTAATTGTAAACATTTGATCGCTTGTAGATCGGTTTCGGCAGAATCCACACTGGTAATCCCCAATGATTTCCTCGGCAAAAGGAGTTAGTCTACTTAAGATTACATTGGACAGGATCTTATAACATGAAGGCACAAGTGAAATTCCCCGATAATTGTTACAATTCGTTTTATCGCCTTTTTTAAAGATAGGAATAATAATAGAGGTATTCCATTCCTCCGGCATGCGTTCTGTTTTCCAAACTGCGCGTATTAATTTACAAATTTGCCTTGTGAGGCAAGGGCCTCCATTTTTTATCAGTTCTGACGGTAGGTCGTCGATGCCCGCGGCTTTGTTATTTTTTAACTTCTTTATGGCCATTTCTATTTCTATATCAGTAGGATCATCAATTAATTGATCAACAGTGTGGATTTCACCGAGATTACCTTCAACGGGGGCTTCGCGTACATTTAAAAACTTATCGAAATAGTTTTTCCATAAATTCAGTCTCTCTGTCGCATCGGCTACTAGATTGCCATTTTCGTCCCTCACTACTTCCGTTCTACTTTGAAAGCCTTTCCTTATAAAATTGATTCCCCTGTACATCTCACGCGGGTTATTTTGTTTATTATGCGTTTCTATTGCTAGTATTTTATTCTTTTCGCACTCCCTTTTCTTGGACCTATAAAGCTTATTTGTACTTTTACTAATCTCGAGATACTTCTTATGTGTTTGATCGCACTTATTTTGTAAGCTAATTAGTTTGGCCTTCCGACGTTTTTCAAACCAAAGTTTGCACTCTTCGTCAAACCATGGTTTGCTTTTGGTTACTTTCTTTAAAACTATAGTAAGTTTCGCGGCTGCCTTTATCGTCCTTTTCATATTGCTCCACAGGGTTTCCGATTCCTCCTCGTAATTATGGTTATCGTCTCTCTGTTGTTGGAGAGCGTCGAAACTATTAGAAATCTCAACTTGATAATTTAATATTTCTGTTGGTGTTTTAAACTTATCTATATTGAAACGAACTGTTGGCTCTGTGCGGCTTGTTTTCTTACTTAACACCAGCCTAGATCTTAGTTTTACCATCACGAGAAAGTGGTCTGAATTTAAATCCGCTCCCCTGTACGATCTTATATCGAGAATGTTTGTATGACGTCTCCTGTCAATTAGAACTTGATCAATCTGATTGCGAGTGTTACCATCTGGTGATGTCCAGGTGGCCTTATGTATATTTTTATGCTTGAAAAATGTGCTTTTGACAACGAGGTTCTTTGAAGTTGCAAAGTTTATCACTCTAGTCCCATTATCATTACTGACGTCATGCAAACTTTCCGACCCTATTGTAGGCCTATACATCGGTTCTTTTCCAATTTTCGCGTTGAAATCTCCCAATACTATTTTTGCGTCATATTTTTAGAACTTGTCAAAAACCTGTTTGATTGTTTCGTAAAAAAGATCCTTAGTATCTTCGTCTTTGTCCTCGGTGGGGCAGTGCACGTCGATCAACACCTGTTTGCTGAAATTACCCTTTAGTACAATGTATGATAACCGATCGTTAATGAATTGAATGTCGATAACCGCTTGCGAAATACGTTTATTAATGAGAAAACCGGTCCCCAGTATTTGCCCCTTAGCTCCCCCATAGTGAAAAGTATAGTCATCTTTAGAAATTGACGCGAAATCGCCCGGCCAGCACGTTTCTTGAAGTGCTACTAAGTCAGTATCGTATTTCTTTGCTATCAAAATGAGTTCGCTAAGCCGCCAGTATTTAGACTACGCGCTTTCAGAGTTCCCGCCCTTAGATATTTTACGGTAGTTTTTTATTGTTGCAAGTTAGCCATGATAATTTCGTGGAAATCCGCACGTTAGGATCCTATTCCGATCGTAGGTGAGTCCACCGTCCCAGAAGTGATAACACCCATACCTCTCCGAGTCTAAGTATGGGAGCTTTCCGACTTTGACAAGGACCATGTCAACTTGTCGTCAGACACATTACAGTTTCATCCTCGTACCCTAACGTCCCCCTGCAAGGCAGCGCGCCTACTGGCATCAATACCCCTTCGGCCCTGTGCAGGCGAATCATTCCGCACATCCCTTGCGGGCAGTGTCATCGCTGCGGTGTCCAATGGGGCAGCAGGATTTTTCCCTTACAAGATTTTTAGTTTTGGTTCGGGTAGAGTTTCTAGGTGGATACTCGCTGCACCTCGGCTTGCCAGAAACCCACCCATTGCGTATGAACGCGAATGGGTGAGTCCCCCCAAGCCATGGTTGTCGTGTACATATTTTCTACCAGTGCTGGGCTCACCACACTCACGACTGGTTCCTATCGGCTGTCCGCGACTGCTTATTCTTGTATTCGCAGTTACCCTTAAGGGCTGTTCAGCCTTACGGGCCGTTCCTCTATCCGCAACCTGAGGACGCGCTACGTAGTGGTGATAGGAAATCCACCGAGCAGGCTAATTCGATTAGTCTAAATATTTATTACTTTGATATTAGAGAAATACTAATAGCTTACTGAAAATAGAAGATTTTATTTAGCGCTGTATATATTATTTAAAAAAAGTTTGTAAAAATGGTAAACGTGACAAATATGAAAGCTAAACAAAGAACGCGACTGTGTAACATTTTCAAATTTATTTGATCAATGAGAAGGCAGCATTTGCAAACTTGTAAATGGACTATACGTCACCTTCACCAAGGTAAGCGTATTTACTTAATTTGAGGGTGCACCACATGGTGGGCCAAAAAATAGTCTTTTGAATAGAGAGCATGCCCCTATTTTTTGTGATCCCCTACCCACTTCCCCAGTAAAGAGCGACAAAAATATCCGATAAAACTGAAATTGGCAATTTTACGAAAACTTGATACATATGAGCTCTATTTTTTCCTTTATTGCAATAAATTATTTTTATTTGACAAGTAAAGTGTTCTCAACTAATGAACAATTGTTTGAATAATTTACATTTGTTGAAATAATTTTGTGTATCTACTAACTCATTGAAAGGTACTTATTTACGTTTAATTGCGAAATTAGTCATTGTCAAGAAGACTGATCTTTGTTTCGAGCATTTAAAAATTAAAAAAAAAAATATTCACAGTAACTTGATGATGCTTTGTAACTTTATTGCTATTTTAAAAAGTAACTTGTATCTTAGTTACGTTTTTTGCAGTAACTTGGAATCTTAATTTTTGTTACTTTGAAGTTACTTTGCGCTTTTTCTAAATCTTTTATTAAGAGAGGTTTATGGGTCAGTTATCGGTAAAAAACTAATCTCATTTGGTTAAGGATTGAGTTATTTTTTAGAAAATTTGTCTCTTTTGGCTCAATTCAACTGTGATTGATTTTAAATTAAAATCTTTTTTGGTTGAAATAATATCAAATATTATATTTCTTGTTCAGTGTTCTTCTATTTTGGTTCAACATTTAACTTCTTGGTTTTTTCTCTCTCTTGGTTCAACATTTGGCTTTCTCGTATCAAAATTTATCTGTTTTGGAAAAAGTTTTTTTTTTTTGGTTGAAAATTCAACAATTTTGGTAGAAAATTAATCTGATTTGGTTAAAGATTCAGCTGTTTTGTTGAAAATTCATCTCTTTTGGTTGAAGTCAACTTTGTTTGATTTTAAATTAAAATATTTGTTGATAGAAATAATATCAACTATTATATTTTTTGTTGGGAGTTCATCTATTTTGGTTGAAAATTCATGTACTTTGTTAAAATTCAACTATTTTGGTCGAAAGTTCAACTAGCTGGTTGAAAAATATCGACCATTTTTATTGAAAATTCGACTCTTTTGTTGAAAAGTGTTGTTTTTGGTTTGAAAATTCATCTTTTCAGGTTGAAAATATAACTATTTTGTATTAAATTCGTTTTTTTTTGGTAGAATATTAACTTTTTTGTTAAAAATTCAACTCTTTTTTTGAAAATTCGTCTTTTTTGGTTAAATATTTAACGGCTTGGTTGAAAGTTGAACTAGTTTGTTAAAAATGTAGTCGTTGGGTTGAAGGTTTATAATTTTAGTTGAAAATTCATCTCTTTGGCTGAAGATTTCACTACTTTGTTTCTAATTCGTTTTTTTTTTTTTTGAAAAAATTCAAACGTTTTGGTAGAAAATTGAACTATTTGGTTGAAAAATAATTTTTTCGTTGAAAATTCATCCTTTTGGCTTGAAAACTCATCTCTTTTGCTTCAAAGTATTCTTTTTTGTTTGAAAATGCATTTCTTTCGGTGAAAACATTTCATGTTTTTTGGTTCAAAATAAAACTGTTTAGCTGAAAAATCTCACCGAAAAATCTTTCTTGGTTGGGAATTCAACCCTTCTGTTGAAAGTTCACCTTTTTAATTGAATATTCAACTATTTTGTTAAGTATTCATATATTTTGTTAAATGGTTATCCATTTTGTTGAAGCATTAGAAAATATAGAATAAAGAAAGGATTATAAAAGCTTTGTTCATTTTGGGGAATCCAATAATTCCCCTTTCCCCTCCACTCTCAAGGGGGTGGTTAGTAATAATTTTAAAGTTATTTCTTCGCTTTGAATTTCTATTATAAACTATGTCATTTTATTAATCATGAATGTTATTGACTTAATTAACAAATGTTCAAATAGAAACTATGTTTTTATATTTACAAGCAGCGTCTTGTATGCCATGGTATAATGATTAATCAACAAGTATAAAATATTCATAAGATTTTCGAAGTCGAGCATAAACTAGAAAAAGATTACTTTTGAACAGCAAAATTTGGGCGTCTATTTCCACTCCTTGCGATATTCATATTTCCGGTTAAAATCTGGGCTGAGGCAGATTTTTTCTTGTTCTTAAACAATTATTTGTCTGAAGTAATCGTTTTAACTAATCAAAATTTGTATTAATTGTAAATGCACGATATTACTTTCAATGCCCTAAATTGAAGAATAAATGAACTCAATGAATGAATCAACTCAATCAACTCAATGAATCAATTCAAAATTATATCATTTTAGGAAATTTTAAGTTAGAAACATTAAAAATTGAAAGTTCATAATGTTTTTAAATTGGACACTTTTTAAATTAGAAGTTGAATTATTTTAATTTTCAGACGTTGCAAATGAATAATTGTTCAATTGTTATTTATACATCAAAATTTTTTTTGAAATCTTTTGAAACATTCTCTTAAAACTATATTTTTTTACTAAAAAATGACTTTAAGTTTCCCCGTGAACATCTTATTTTACATCTTTTGGAATCTTTACAGATTTTATATTATTTTTGAAAACTTCTGAATAACTTTTTAAAATATTCGATTTTTTCCTAAAACTTTTAATAAATCCTGCGAAATAAAAAAAATTGCCTTAAAATCTTCCAGAATATTATTTTTACAGATTTGGAAACCTTTTAAAATCTTTTTAAATATTCTCTTGAAATTAATTTTTCAAAAAATAAAATCATTTTCAGTTTTTCAAGGAATTTTAATCAATTTTTTTATTATTTTGAATCTTCTTCAAATGCTTGAAAAGCTTCTATATTTTTCGTTTGAAATCTTCAAAAATCTACATTTTGTTTTACATTTTTTAACATCTTTTTAAAATTTAAATTATTTTTGAATTGGTTCAAAACTTCTAAATATCTTTTAAACTTATACAAATTTTTTCCAAATTTAGAATTAATTTTTCCAAAAAAAAAGTCATTTTTTTTGGTTCAAAATCCTTAAAAGCTTCAAAATGTTATTTAAAAACTTCTACATATCTCCTCAACGTACTAGAATTTTTTCTAAATGAATACATTTTTATCTGTATTTACACATCAAAATTCAACATTTTCACTTACAAATAAAATTTTTTTGAATTAGAACAATTAAAATTAATATTGTAATGTTCAAAGTTTAAGTTTAGCTCTCCGAAATTTAAACGATTCAACGCTTTATGTTTCAAACAATTCAGTTTCAAATTGTTTAGTTGTGAATATTTAATTTTTAATTGTTCATTTCTAATGAACGGTCAAACATTGCTTACTATTGAAAAATTATTGTTCTTTTTCTTGGTTAAAAATTTTCAAATTGAATTCGTTGAAAATGGTATATTTCAGACTGAAACAACAGATAGTTTATAAAGTTTGAATCGGAAGTTTACATTTGATTAGTAACTACTAAGGCTTTGGAATTGAAACAGTTTAATTCTGAACGTAAAAATCTGTAAATTATTTAATTTTAACAGATTCAGAATCGCCCTATAAAATCAATCAATTACTGTTCAATTTGGAATACACGAACAATTTTTAAAATCTTCAATTAAAAAACTGCATTTTAAAATTCTTTCAATTGAAAATGTACCCTTAAAAATGAAAATCTAAAATGGAAAATTTTTAATGGTAGAAGATTTTAGAATTACACATTGCAAACACGGAGAAAAATGGAAGGTCATTTTAGCCATGCAGACAGACTATATTGCAGGGTCAACTATAGGACAGCCTTTGAAGATGGCTAAAGCGACTATCTCTAGACACTTAAAACAAGAGGTTCAAATCGATCATCTCACAGTGTCGACTTGGTCATCTAGGGCGGTTGACTCGAGCGTCATAGAGAGTCGAACCGACCATGAGAGATGGCGGAACTGATCATTATAAAGGGTCGAATCGCTCATCATGGAAGGTCGATTTGGTCATATCAGATAGTCAACTTGATCTCCTCAGACAGTCGACCTGGCCTTCTTAAGGGGTCGATTTGATTATCCTTGCATTATCTATATTTGTTGTCCTTTTCCTACTTATTCCAGTCTCTCTCTTATAAGAGACTGGAGATTATAAAATTAAGTGAAACATATAAAACCTGAAAATTTATATGAAATACATGAATTGTGAAAGAATTTTTTATACTTTGTGGAGAGTGAGGTGTATGGGGCATAATTTGATTTGCAAAAACAGTGCACATTCACAATATATTTTTTGGAGCACGAAAGGCTAAGGACACGGCACGGCGTCACACTGAATTGTAAGATTTCAAACATTGAAGTGAATTCAGAAACCAATATCCCACATCTCGTTACTTTCTGCATCAATGAATGCTGAAAGTTTTTGCACTTTTTCAGTTTGAAACCACACGGTGACAACAAATCGATAGCTGAACGTCCAGTAATGCCTTTATCCTAAATCCCTTGGAAGCATCAAATTTTACGTTGAAAGTTCAAAAAAATAAACTTAATTCACTTTCAATTATATTCTTTCTTATGCACTTCACTCTCCACGCATATTCGAAATATCAAAAAGCAGTTTAAACTTGTTAAAAATATGTTTAAGTTCAATAAACAGCAAATGTGACGCTGAACGGCTCAATGACATTCACTCACTCCGAAATTGTTCTGAACCATATGGTGCTCCCAATTCTCGTATCCATTCTCACTGCATCCATCGCGTCGACAACTGGATTCGTTAAGGTTGGCGCGCTTATTTGAAATGATTAAATGTGAAAAGCAATTTTAAACAGGAAATAATAAGAGCAAAGTTATTAAAAATGATACTTTGCTCACGAGAAGGACTTGTAAAGTAAAATTTCAATTATTAATTAGATTTTTTCCTCAAAAATGCATCATGGATTTCAATTTTCAAAGAAAGGAATATATTTTTCACCTCAAATATGAGTTTTCAATAATTCGTAATATTCATATGCACTTTACAGTTATTATTCGTTGTGAACATTTGACTTGAACATTTATTCATTTTAAGTAAACACGCCAACGGTAACTAATCAGGTTGGCCCTCCTCGATGGGCCATTTGCTCTTCCGTAGATGCTCGAAATGGGTGAAAACAAGATGATCGTATTGACCATGCCGAAAGGATACTTCGATTATCCTTGATAGTGAGTCTGATCTTCTTACAACACTCAGATTGGCCATAAAATAAGAGTATCTCTGATTATGTCGAAAACATTCTGAAAGGCTCTTTAGACCATCTAGAAGAATGGACTGGCTCTCTAAATTTTGACCCTCTCACTTTGACCATCCATTTTTCTCCGTGAACTGAATGATTTCATAATTGAAAAAGTGAACAATTCAACTTAGCATTTAAAAAAAGTTGAAATCAAACGTATTTTAAATGTCATTATATATCTTGTGATATTTCAAGTGATTGGATAGATTTTTCTTCTAAAAGCTTGTAAAAATCCCGGTCAAAAAATAAATTCACTGTCATTTCCCGGTCTCAGAAAATTCCCGGTCATTTCCCGGTCTCAGAAAATTCCCGGTCATTTCCCGGTTTCCTGGTCGAGCGGCCACCCTGAATTATGATGTTTCAGAATATAATTATGCTTTTTCAATGATAATACGTATTTCGTGCTTGGTGGTTTCACAATTTTTCTTCAAAGACACAATTAAAATAATATATAGTTCAGTAATTCTAACATTGATGCCTTCTAATTGAATTTCTATTCAATACAGTAAACACACTTTAATGTTTTTAAAAATATTGATAAATTCCAAAATAGTAAGCTTTCTCCGAAGTTTTTTCTTCTTCTTGAAAGTCCCATGGAGGACATGGTATGGTAGATGAGTAGAATAGTGGAATAGTTTTGATCAATTAAGTTATTGCAAATACTCTGACAACCACATCATTGGTCAAAACTATTCCACTATTCTACTACCATGGGACTGCGCTCTGAGTTCACTCCCGGTTCACCTTAAATGGTTATTCACAATAAAATTATGTCTCTTGTATCCATGAGAGAATTCGAAACCCTGATTGGCTGTGAGAATTACATAGTTATGGGAATCTACATTTGCAAGAGTTGTAACAACATTGGTTGTAACATTGATATATGTATATAGTGAACTTCAATTATCTGATTTGAAAAATTCGAGTCTGGACTTTGGGGGGGGGGGGGGGGCAAGCCGACGTCCCCCCCTCTGGATCCGCGCCTGGCTGATACGAGTGGACCAAGAAATCGAGAAAAAACATCCAAAACTGGCTAATCGTGGAGGAATAATTTTTTACCATGACAATGCAGGACCACATACATCTTTGGTCACATGTCAATATTTATCGCAGCTGGATTGATCCAGTTCAAATTTGGTCGTTTGGTCCTGGGGATTTAAATTTTGCAATTTCGAGAATTTTTGTTATTGTAATTTCTTTCTTATTTGTGTCTCGGAACCATTCCGGACATGGAAGGAATTTAATCATATAAGTTCAAAAGTCCACAAAAAGAATCAATCATAATGCGCAATAACCTCGCACTCTTGTACATACTCACTAAAGATTTTTGTTTACATTAGTCAAATGATCACCGAAGTTTTCAAGTTTCATTAATTGCTCTCTTATTAGTTCTTCTAAATTTT
>CAKNYM010020945.1:0-41439 GCA_932195095.1 Andricus curvator | reverse complement strand
TTTTTTTTTTTTAATTCATTTCCAAATAAAATAAATACATGTAAATAAATTAATCGCGCGCGGAGCGCGCGTATGAGGCTCTAGTTTTCTTGAAAATCCGTTATTTTTGGTTGAAAATTAATTTTTCCAACTAAAAGTTCAATTATTCCATTTTTTGTTAAAAATTGATATTTTTTAGTGCAAAATTTGAATATTGGTTTCAAAATTCATTTATTTTGCAATTTTTTGTTCTGTTCTGTTGAAGGATGTTTAGAATGAACGTCATGAATTAAAATAAATGTTTGCGTTTAGCGGCAAGTATGAATATGTTACTTTTAGTTGACCGGGAAATTTGAAAAACATAACCGGGAAAAACCGGGAAATGACCAGGAATTTGGAATCGTCAGCCGAATCGCCACCCTGGGTGGAAACTTCGTCTTTTTTTGTAAAAAAATCTTTCTTTTTGCTTACTTTTTTGTTACATTATTGTTACTTTTCGGTTACTTTTTTGAGAGAAGTATGGTTACTATTTTACTATTTTTGGAAGCTTGAGCAGTTCCGAGCCCTGGTCAAAATCTAATTTAGCATTGACTCTTTCCCTAATTTTATGTCTCCTCTCACGGTCGTATTTACTTGTTTTCAAAGTTTTTGATCTGTTATTCCAAGATGCCACAACTATTTTTACAATTTTTAGAAGATAAATTTTGTCCGTGTACTAAAGTGAATAATTCTTGCAGAGCCTCGTCGGTTGACGGAGACACACCTGGAGTGGCAGAACCAGTCTGGTCTGGTGCAAGTTCAAGGTCGAGGCCGAAGAAAGCATCAACCGAAAGGATGGCAGCGGGCCAGGAGGTCGATAAGCCAAGCGCGACACGTGGAAGCCCTTCTCGTTGCGGATACCACCATGATGGCTTTCCACCAAGACGGGGACGTGGAAACCTATCTCTTAACAATCATGAATATGGTCTCAGCTCTCTATCTCGACCCTACCATCGGCAACTTTATCAACGTCGTCGTGGTTAGAATTATTCTAATGGAGGAAGAAGAAGCTGAGGTATGTTCATCCCTGATGGATAAAACTGTCCATCAAGGTGTCTTCAAGACATCTTGAAGACAGATGGCTTCTCTACTAGCTACTTATTCTATACTACAGCACATCCTTTAAAATATATTGCAATTTAATCTCCTTACCTTTCAAGTAGAGTAGATTCAAATTCGGGCTTGTGATGCTCGGTCCACATCCGCCTTTAATTGATCAGCTCAGTTTTTCATCATCAACTGTTCACAATCAATTCCCAAATAACCTATGAGAATTTCAAAAATTGTCTTTCCTATCAAAATGCCCATGCATGAGGTTGCTACAGGTCAGGGAATTCCAGAAAGTCAGGAAAAGTCAGGGAATATAAAACTGTTCGGGGAAAGCCAGGGAATGTCAGGGAAACGCTGACAGAGTCAGAGAATTTTTGATAAACTAAAGTTAAAGTTAATTTTATCATCCTATCTTTTTCGGTTCAAAATTCAACTACTTAGTACAAAGTAGAACTACTTTGTTAAAAATTCATTCTTTTTGGTTGAAAACTCGTCTTTTTGGGTTGAAAATTCAGATATTTTGTTAGAAATCACATCTATTTTAGTTAAAAATCACAACACTTTCATTAAAAATTAATCCATTTGATTGAGGATTCAACTATTTTGTTGAAAATTAGTGTCTTTTGGTTCAATTCAACTGTTTTTGGTTTAAAATTGTAATCTTTTTTACTTGAAATATCAACTGTTACATTTTTCTTTGAGAATTCATCTATTTCAGCAGAAATTGTTTTTTTTTTTTTTAAATATCACAACTGTTTGGTTGAAAATTAATCTATTTTCGTTGAGGATTCAACTATTGTGTTGAAAATTTTTTTTTTTATTAAAAATAAATTTTTTAACTGAAAATTCAACTATTTCATATTTGGTGTATAATTTATCTTCCTTAGTTGAAAATTCATGTATTTTGTTGAAATGTTTTTTTAGTAGGAAATTAAGATTTTCAAAAAAATCTTTAATTCAACTATTCAGTTCAAAATCCCGCTATTTGGTTAGACATTAATGTACTTTGTTGAAAATTTAACAGTTTGAAAAAAATCCTTTTTAGTTGAAAATTCAACTACTTCGTTTAAAATTCATGTATTTTGTTGAAAATTCGCTTTTTTGGTAGAAAATTAAACTTCTTGCTGAAAAATGCATCTCTTTGGTAGAAAAATGAACTACACTTGGTTGAGGATTCAACTATTTGGTTGAAAATTCGTCTTTTTGGTTGAGAATTCAACGTTGGAAATTTTTTTTTTTCGTTGAAAATAAATTTTTTAACTGAAAATTTTACTATTCCATTTCCGATTAGAAGTTTGTCTTTCTTAGTTGAAAATTGTTTCTTTTTTTCGAAAATGGATTTTTTTATCTGAAAATTCAATTATTTCATCTTTTATTGTAGATTTATTCTTTTTAGTTGAAAGTTCAACTATTTTTCGGCTGGCGATGCATCATTTTAGTTGACAAATCGTCTCCACTATTTGGTCAAAAATTACTTCACGTTGTTGAAAATTTAACAATTTTGTTGAACAATATCTTTTTTGGTTGGAAAGTTAACTATTTTATTGAAAATTCGCTTTTTTGGTTGAAATTTAATTTTTTAACTTCGTTGAAAATTCATGTATTTTGTTGAAAATTAAACAATTTTGTTAAAAAGAAATCCTATTTAGTTGAAAATTCAACTAATTCGTCAAATTCATGTATTTTGCTGAAAATTGGTTGTTTTTCTTTGCTGAAAACAATTTTTTAACTACAAAATTTGACTATTCCATTTTTAATTAAAAGTTTGTATTTTTTAGTTGAAAATTCTTTTTTTTTCATTGAAAATTAATATTTTACCTGGAAAATTAACTATTCTATGTTTTATTGTAAACTTCTTCTTTTTAGAATGTAAAGTGTATTTTGTTAAAAATTTGTCTTTTTTGGTAAAAAATTCTTGGTTGAAAATTCAACAACTTGGTTGAAAGTTGAACTACTTTGTTAAATATCAAATTTTCGGCTGAAGGTCCATCATTCTAGTTGAAAATTCGCCTTTTTGGTCAAAAATTTAAATACTTTGTTGAACATTTTTTTGTTACTAAAAAATTAATTTTATTAATTGAAAATGTAATATTCTTAGTTGGAAATTCATGTTTTGGCTTCAAAATTCTTCTAGTTGGTCAAAAATTATTTTACTTCGTTGAAAATTAAACAACTTAGTTAAACAGTATCCTCGTTGATTGAAAAGTTAACATTTTTATTCAAAAATTCGTTTTTTGTTGTTGTTAAAATTCAATTCCTAAACTTAAAATTTAACTATTGTATTCTTGGTGGAAAATTGATCTTATTTAGTTAAACATTCATTTATGTATGAATAAAAATGTATTTTTTTAAATTGAAAATTCAACTGCTTCGTTGATAATTCAACCACTTCGTTGAAAATTCAACTACTTCGTTGAAAATGCATGTATTTTGTTGAAAATTCGTCTTTTCCGGTAGAAAATTAATCTTCTTTGTTAAAAATTCAACAATTCGCTTAAAAATTCATGAATTTGTTAAAAATATGTCTTTTTCGGTAGAAAATTAATATTCTTGGTTGAAAATTCTACAACTCGGCTGAAAGTTAAACTACTTTGTTAAATATTCATTTTTTAGCTGGTGATGCATCATTTTAGTTGAAAAAACGTCTCTTTATTTGAAAAATTTAATATTTCGTTGAAAATTAGTTTGTTTTTTTTTTGGTAAAAAATTAATCTTCTTGGTTAAAAATATTCATGTTTTAGGTTCGAAATTTCACTATTTGGTCAAAAATTAATTTACTTTATTGAAAATTAATCAATTTTTTTCAAACAATATCCTTCTTGGTTGAAGAGCTAACTATAGAATTAAAATTTCTTTTTTTATGATGAAATTTAATTTTTGAACTGAAAATTTAACTCTTTCATTTTTTGTGGAAAATTTATATTGTTTAGTTGAAAATTCAACTGTGTATGGTTAAAAGTTATCTTTTTTAGTTGAAAATTCAACTAATTTGTTTAAAATTCATGCCTTTTATTGGAAATTTGTTTTGTTTGTTTTTTGCTGAAAATAATGTTTTAGCTGAAAATTGTACTATTCCATTTTGAATTAAAAATTTCTCTTTCTTAGTTGAAAATTCATTTTCTTGGTTCAACATTCGTCTTTTTCTATTGTTGAAAATTGCTTTTTTTCTAAGAATTTAACTATTTTATATCTATTGTAAATTTATTATTTTTAGTTAAAAATTCATGCATTTCGTTAAAAATTTGTCTTTTTTAGTAAAAAATTCTTAGTTAAGAATTCAACAACTTGGTTGAAAGTTTAACTACTTTGTTCAATTATCCATTTCAGGCTGTGGTTGCATCATGTTAGTTAAAAAAATTCGTCTTTTTGGTCAAAAATTCAAATATTTCGTTCAATTTTTGTTCATTGAAAAATCAATTTTTTAAATTGAAAATGTAATTTTCTTAGTCAAAAATTCATTCTTTTGGTTCAAAATTTCATTATTTGTCAAACATTATTTTACTCTGTTGGAAATTATACAATTTAGTTAAACAGTATCCTCGTTGGTTGAAAAGTTAACTATTTTATTGAAAATTAGTTTTTTTGGTTGAAATTTAATTCTTCAACTGAAAATTTAGGAATTCCATTCTGGGTGGGAAATGTATCTTTTTCAGTTGAAAATTCAACTGCTTCGTTGATAATTCAACTACTTTGTAGAAAATTCAACTACTTCGTTGAAAATTCATGTATTTTGTTGAAAATTCGTCTTTTCGGGTAGAAAATTAATCTTCTAGGTTGAAAATTCAACTTTCTGATAAAAAGGTCATCTACTTAGTTGAAAATTCAACAATTCTTTTAAAAAGCAATTTTCTTTGGTTGTAAATTCACGTGAGTGTAGTTGAGGCGAAGTAATCCACCCAAATGTTATCTATTTCAAAGTAATCCCATTCCATCTGGATTAATTTCAGGTAATCCAGATTAAGTTTGTATATAGAGGTAATCCAGGGTAATGTGATATAATCCACAGTAATCCACCCCTGCTGGACCGCATTTTTGGGATTTTTTTCCCCCTCGGAGAACATCCAAAAGTTTGATCAGGGTTTCTGAGGTTATCAACTTCACACGCCATCCTGCGCGCGGACGTTGGAGATAGACCGGAGTCTGACCATAATGGCTTTGATCACTACCTAGCCCGCGCAAGGCAGCGTGCACTCAGTGGTACGAGCCGCTTTGGTCAGACGTTGGGTGATCGACCCATCAGAACTAGCCGTCCGGTGGCTCCCTCATTTATTTTAACAAATGCATGTCGGTAGTACAAAACCGAAACTTCGAACAATAATTATAATTCCTTATATGAATTATTTTCTTCAACAAATGAGGCAAGGGGAAAGGAAAAAACAAATATTCCCCGGGATCTTTTCCTCAAACATTTTTTAAAGCTGCTGTTCGAAAACTACGTGACACTGTCAGGGGGGAGGACAGGTTTTGTGAGGTAGGGGAGGGTCACGCAGAATGTGACAGCACACATGGAAAATATAAATGTGAATAACAATTTTTTTAAATACTTGAAAAACTTTAAATGGTTACAAGTAAAGCATTTCAATGCAGACTTCATACTCTGTCTCTCCAAGTCCCCTCTTTACCCCTTTTTCAAAGAATTCCTCTTTTTTCTCCTCTTTTTAGGAAACTTCCCCTTTTTAACAGAATTAATAGAACCGAAGAAAATTTAACTATTTTAATTGTTTTTAATTGAAATGTCTAATATTATATTTTTTGTTCAGAATTCATCTCTTTTGGCTAAAAATTCTACATTTGGTTAAAAATTGAACAATTTTGTTGAAATATCCTTTTTCAATATTAATTATCTTAACTGAAAAAACTAATCCATTTTTAGCTGAAAAGTGATCGTTTTTAGTTGAAAATTCCGTTAATACATTTTTTATTGAGAATTCATATTTTTTGTTGAAAATTCAAATATTTAAATGAAAGTTTAACTTTTTGGTTCAAAGTCGAACTTCTTTATTCAAAATTTATTTTTCGGTTCAATAATAATCACTATAATATTTAAAAGTCATCTGGTTAAATTTTAACTATCCCATTATTTGTTGATAATTGATTGTTTTTAGTTGAAAATTCAATTTTTTGGTTAAAAAATGATTTTTTGTAAATTCATCTTTTTTTTGTAGAAACTTAATCTACTTCGTTGGAAATTTAACTAATTGGTTGAAAGCTGAACTAACTTTTTGGAAATTCATTTTATCCGTAGAAGATTCATCCCTTTGGTTGAAAATATAACTATTTTGTTGAAAATTCGTTTTATTAGTTGAATATTCGTCTCTTCGGTTAAAACTATAACTATTTTGTTGAAAATTCGTATTTTCATGCTTGAAAATCAATTTTTGGAATTGCAAATTTAACTACTCTATTTTTTGTTAGAAATTGATCGTTCTAATTGAAAATTCAACAATTTCTTTAAAAATGTATGTATCATTTGTGGTAAATTCTTTCTTTTTTAGGAGAAAATTAATCTCCTTGTTAGAAAATGCAACTACTTGATTAAAAGTTAAAATACTTTGTTAAAAATTCATTTTTGTTAGTTGAAGATCTATCTCTTTGGTTGAAAGTTAACCTTTTTCGTTTAAGATTAGTTTTATTAATTGAAAAAAATGTTTCAAACTGCGAATTTAACTATTCCATTTTTAGTTAAAAATGGATCGTTTTTAGTTTAGAATTAAACTATTTGGCTTAAAAATACAACTGTTTTTTGTTGAAAATTCGTCTTTTTGGGTTTAAAATTTTACTAATTTCTTGAAAATTTGTGTTGTCTGGAAATTTAACTACTTGATTGAAAACTGAACTTCTTTGTTGAAAAATAATTCATTTCTTGAAGATTCCTCATTTTATTGAAAATTCAACTATTATTTAAAAATTTAATTATTTTGTTGGAAATTCAACTGTTTTTTGTTGAAGATTAATTTTTTTGTTCCAAAATTCGACCACTTGGTTAAAAATGTATCTTTGTAGGCTGACAATTCAACTATTCGGTTAAGAATTTATCTTTGTAGGTCAAAAATTCAACTATGTGGTTAAAAATTTAACTTTTAAAAAAAATCATCTTTTTGTCCGAAAATCAACTGCTCTGCTGAAAATTCGTCTTTTTGGACTGAAAATTCATCTTTTTGGTAGAAAAGTCCTTGGTTAAAAATTCATCTTTTTAAGTTGAAAATTCAATTTTCATCTGAAAAATTTGTCTTTTTGGCTTGAACATTCGACTATTTTGTTAAAAATGAAACTGTTCATTTTTGAAGGTAATTCCTTTCTGTTCGAAAATTTATTTCCCTATTTTTTCCTTATTTCTGTGAAAAATCATCCTATTTTCTCTGTTTTGATAAGATTTCAGGCTGTGAAGTCTGTTGAAATATTAATTTTGTATGTTTTGTGTTTTACTCTACGTTTAGGATTAAGCAATAGATTAATGTTTTTGTAGAAGATGTATCGACTTGTCCAAACTAAAACGTTTCATGTCAGAGAAACCAAATGAAAAGGTGCAAACTCGTGGAGACAAAATGAAAAGGTGCTAACTCGCGTGGCGAAATCTCGAATCTTCAAAATCCCACATATATCGTATTGCGAACATCAGCGCCCTTAACTCTGTAGAACTTTTTCATTTGGTTTTCATGAATTAGCACCTTTTTATTTGGTTTCTCCGAGATAGAACCTTTTCATTTCGACACGTCGATATCTCTGAACATCAGTTTCATAATTATACATCAAAGGTATGATTGTGCAGTAGATGCACATGGTATGCATATTGCATAACTTATATTTATTTATTAAACATGAAAATTTCAGCAAGTGCAAAACTACGAATCTTGCTGACGTTCCGTGAACATTGCAGTTCACTTCTTCAGGGCTGAGCTGAAACTGAAGTTTCAGGTTATGTTGTTTTAGGTTATTAGGGTGTTTTAAGATTTCTATTGATTCTGATGCTCAGCTAGTGCTGATTGCCTGAAATGTTTTAGCCTGACTTTACATTCATGTTGCTTTACACGTTGGCTCACCGCACTCCTGGTTTCTCCAATGTAGACTTTGCCACAAGAACAAGGGATTTCATATACCCCCGGATTACTGAGAGGTGCTTTTTTATCTTTAGTGTTGTTTCGAAGTTGTTCTATTTTCGCAGGTGGTTTAAATATGGTTTGGATGTTGTGTTTGTTGAGGATTCTTCCTATTTTTTCTGTGATGTGTTTGTTTGTGTAATCGTTATATATGAGGATTTTTTTAACGTTTTGTAATTCCTTTTGTAAGTTATCTTTATCTGTTACGGAGACAGTTCTGTATGCCTGCAAAAATAGAACAACTTCTAAACAACCGTAAAGATGAAAAAGCACCTCTCAGTGACTCGGGAGTATATAAAATCCCTTGTTCTTTCGATAAAGTCTATATTTGAGAAACCGGGAGAGCGGTGAGCCAACGTGTAAAGGAACATGAGAGTAAAGTCAGGCTGAAACATTTCACGCAATCAGCACTAGCTGAGCATCATATCGAAATAAGACATAGAATTTTATTTGACAAAACAACCACCATCGCAAAAACATACAATATTTTTCCAAGAGAACCCTAAGAACATCAATAGGGGCAATGGATATAATACCAATCCGATTTGGCCTTCCGTCCTCCCAGGTTTTTAAAAACGACTTGATTAGCCAATCAAGTTCGACCAGTCCCCACGATGGGGCGCTCTGGCCAATCACAGGCATCGTAGGGAGTATATAGAAGAACAACATAACCTGAAACTTCAGTTTCAGGTCAGCCCTGAAGAAGTGAACTGCAATGTTTACGAAACGTCGGCAAGATTCGTAGTTTTGCATACGATTGAAACCCGAAACACCTTTTAATTTATTGTAATGAATCATCGTGAAATCATTACCTTTTATTAATTACAGCAAGGATTGAATATCACAATCAATGCTGACAGAACCCTGTACAACTTTTGCAAGTGGCAGCAGAAACTTAATCCTGACGAGGATTCACATCCTAATCACCACGACGTTGCGATTTTGATTACTCGAGAAGATATATGTTCAAGAGCCAATACACCATGCAGCACTCTTGGGGTAGCCCATGTGGCGGGTATGTGTCAACCTGATCGAAGTTGCAGCGTCAACGAGGACAACGGGATCACTCTGGCGCATACCATTGCCCATGAATTAGGCCACAAGTAAGCCAAGATTTTGTTTAGTCCAACAGAACAGATTTTTGAACTATTTCATATACTGCACCAACAGATTACGTGTCCATTAAAGAGTATTAACAAAACAAGCCCACTTGGTTTCATGTTGATTCAGATCATTTCTCGTTGAAACATTATATTCTTATAAATAGTGTATAGATCAGATGGGTGTGAGAACTGTTTTACAATTTCGAAATGACTCTTTTGTTTAATATTTAACATGTTTTTATATAGTTTTGGGATGTATCACGATACAGACAAAATTGGCTGTAGTAGGCGTGATGGTAACACCCTGCATGTGATGACACCGTCGTTTGAAGCAGACACTGTGATTGTAGCTTGGTCCAGATGCTCGAGAAGAGACATAACTAATTTTCTAGAGTAAGTGATTATAATCGTCACCTTAGCTTTTAAACATTATTTCTCTCCTAAATCTTCCTCACTACGATCCACTTTGTAACAATCTCCAAGTAACCGATCGAAACAAGAGACGCCCAGACTTATTGCCTAGAGTTGTCCCGCCCCTTGATGATCGGACACAAATATGAGTGAGAAAAAGATGAAGGCTCTTGAATGAGACAACTGGATCACAGAAGAGCAAAGTTTATTTGCCTGCATATCCACACTATGTGCTTCGATACAATCCGACTGGCAAAAACCAGCTAATCGAAAAAACCCCTGGGGGAGCCTTTACATGATTTTAAAAATATAAACCTAATATTCTCGGCAGCAACCCTGTCCTTTGCCGATCATCAACAGATTCTCGGATTCCAAGATGATCCAACTATTCGCAAGTCTCAACCTTAGGATTCCTTAATACACTATCATTTATCAACTATTACACTCTCGATACAAACACACCCCGACCATCACACTTTTATTATGAACATCCTTTCAACAATCGACCAAGAATCCGATCTTGGCGGTTGCAAAATCGAACCAAAATATTGCAAACAATTTAGACTACGGATCTTTAATTCTCTCGTCACCTCTTGCCTTAAACCTTCACCCAAAGTCGGCCTCCAATCCATCTGGACAAGGCTTCCTCCTAATGATTCATTTGATTGAAAATTATGAAGATTGAACAAAGTTGGCAATGATGATCGTTTTTTTATGGTGTCTCATCTCATCTCGCATTATAATAACTATCTGTTTGGAATATCGATAAATTTTGATCAACTGTCCTGTTGCTGTCGAAAATGACACTTTAGAATGAATTATCTACTAATCCATTAAAACATCTATAAGAGCTATACATGAAATCGGATTTTGTCAAAGAAGTTTTATGTTCAACATCACTTCCATTATAGAATATCAAAGTCCCAAGCAATTTAAGCGGAAGCCATTTTCTGTACAATTTTATTCGGGATCCTTTATATGGTTATTGTTTCATACTTAAAAAATTTACAATAATTGTTCAGTTATGTCAGTAATAAAAAACAGACAACAATGAACAATTGTTCCAATTCTTTGATGTGCTCTTTTTCAAGATCCCTTTCTACTCTAGTGATGTTGCCACTGATCATTTCTATAATAATTTCTTTCTTTTCCGCAAGACACACTTTTTTCATTTTGCATTTATCTTGTTAGTACAAGATATCGTTACAGCGTAGGATTTTCCAGACTTTTTTCTTCTTTCACAAGGACATTCATTTTTTTGTTGAATATCATTTCTACATAAGTTTGTTGAGCTCTTCCGGTATGCATCATTAGTCATGAAGGGATTTTTAGAATGCAGTCAAGTGATCTGAGCTTGAGGTGGGATCCGAACCACCAGAACCTCTGGTAAATGTACCAGAGTAAATCTGAAAGTATCGTTTTTGCTGCAACGGGATTCAATTGATACGATAATCTGTATCGACATAAAGAAACAAAAACATGCTTGGATCATTCTGTTGCAGATAAAATTGATACCTTCAGATTTAGTGTGACTTAAAAGTGTAAAAAGGTTGATCATCTGATTGCTTTTTCTGATGTACTGCTATATCATTGAGCCTATGCCATTTTTCTTTAATATTTTTTTGAAATTTCTATCGTTTGACGGTTCTATTTGACATTTCAATCGATCGTTCGGACCGAGATGAAATGAGATGATAATAACAATCACTACTTCCTGTAAATTCTTCACCAATTTTTTTTATTTCTATCTTCCTTCACTTATTCCTCAACAACTCTACATTATTTTCTGTTTCTTTTGCCTCTTCCAGTGCAGAAATATTGATGTGGGCCTAATAAGGTTCTGACCAGTTTGCCCTTCTTCGAGTGTGGCCATGATCTGGTAAACTTAAATGCGCCAAACATGACTTGTAACATTTTTGCGGATGATTAACCTACAGGGTGTTTGTCAAATCCGACTTTGATTTTTTCTTATAGGTAGAGTAGAACGGGGCGAGGCAGCCAAGACGCCACATTTTGGCGTGCAGAGCACTTGTGCGAAATAATATCAAAAAGTGTATGGTGTCGTTAGAAAGCTTGATTCTTCGGCTACAAAATTGCCTCGTGACATTTTGACGTAGCTTTCCCATTACAGTTTCTACAGCCATTTTCTAGAGACGCTATGTTTTTGCTCAACCGTAAAAACGTGGGGCGAGGCAGCCAACCAGTTCAGAAGTTATTAGGCGGCACACAAAGTTTTAATACACAGACATATAATAATGTATAAGTTCTTCATTAGGTCCAAGAGGATTTAAAAAAATAAAAAACCAAGTTAAATGTCTTCTCTAAAAAATGTAATGGAACTCAAAAGAAAAAACAAAAAATTGGAAGAAATCGGAAAAATTAATATGTCGTCTTCGTTGGTGCTGTCCGAGGTTTCATAAGGAGTTTATTTATACCTTCTTCGGGCGGCCTCGTCGAGGGCCGCCACAAACAATTCGCTTTTTAGCCTTTTCGGCATAATCTGCCGTTTGTTGGCTACCTCGCCCCACATGTGCTTTTTCCACAAAAATTTCACACAAAAAAACTATTTTGAATATCGAAAATCCAACCATTCCATCGTGTCCAGCACAAAATTCTACTGCGGAAAATACTTACTTAACTTTTTTTACACAACCTATACACGGAGGATAAACAAACGTAAATCACGAAAATGTTTCTTCTGCTAGTAGTTTTTCACAAATGACGCTGCTTTTTACAAACGACGACAGTCACGACACTGAACTTTCAGCAAGTACAGCGGACTACCCTAACCGACCTTACGTTACAAAGGCGCGCGATTTCAATTAACACTGTGGGAATAAAAGAAATTGGTTGCCTCGCCCCACTGACTGCCTCGCCCCGTTCTACTCTACTGCACTGAATATATATATTTTCTTCCAAGTATTAGTAAACGAAAGAAAGAATACTTACCAAATATGTGGGGTTTTGCGTGATCCTCGGATCAATAAAATTTTGGGATATGAATCGTTTGCGGAGGAAATAATTATTTTGACGGAAAATGATCATTTTCCGAAAGGGAGAAATCTATGGATAACAGACGACAATGTTACAAACCAAAAATATAATTTTTCAATTTTCAGTTAGAAAAGTAAATTTAAAAAAAGGAGTTTTCAGAAAAATTAATTTTCATTTAAATATTTATTTTTCATGAAGGGGACATTCCAATGTGAACGCATAAAAAAAAGCATATTTTCAATCATTTTTTTCTCAGGAACTATTGTATATAATTGAACGAATGTTTTTTTCTCTTAAAGGTATGATCAAGGAAAGTGAAAAAAAATTTGTTTGATGGCAAAAAATATTTATTTCGCCCGAACCTCTACTTTTTTATTTCATCAGAAATTTACAAAATGGCGGCGTTTCTTGTGAAAGAGAGAGAAAAAAAAACTCTTTTTGCACCACAAATCAGGTAAAATTATAAGTTAGAATCAAAATATCAACAACTTGGAGATTCGGGCGATAGCCATGCTAGTGCTGAATATCGTGTTAAAATTTGAATTCGATACGCCCGGTCATTTTTGAGAAATCTTCTGCGCCAGCAGAAAACTTTGTTTTTTGCACACATGTGTTTGATTTTATAAATAAATAAATAATTTTCACCATCAAACAAAAATTTTTTTCACTCTCCTTGAGCATACCTTTAAGAGAAAAAAACATTCGTTCAATTATATACAATAGTTCCCGAGAAAAAAATGATTGAAAATATACTTTTTTTATGCGTTCACATTGGAATGCTCCCTTAAAAAAAATGATTTTTTAACCAAAAATAGAAGAATTAAATTTTCAGTTAAGACAATCAAATTTCAACCACGAAACTTAATTCTGAACAAAATAATTCAATTTTAAACTAAATAAGATCAATTTACAAACCAAAAATATAATATTTCAACTTGCATTTAGAAAAGTAAATTTAAAAAAAAACGAGTTTTCAGAAAAAATTAATTTCCAACTAAAAATATAAATTTTCAAGCGAAAATGGAATAGTTATATCTTCAGTCAAAAAAATTAATTTTCAACTAAAAAGAAACGAATGTTCAACCAAAGAAATTAATTTTTAATTACAATGATGAATTTTCAACCAAAAATATGAAATTTTGACTAAATAGTGGAATAGTTTTTTTCCATTGAAAGAAATGAATTGTTAACAAAAAACAAAATAGTTAAATTTTCTATTAAACAGATAATTTTTTAACGAAAAAGATTACTTTTTTATTAAAAAAGGTAAATTTTCCACAAAAAATGGAATAGCTGAAGTTAATTTTTAACTAAAATGATAAATCTTCAACTAAACAAAAAATTAATTTTTAACCAAAGAAATTAATTTTTAACCAAAAGGATAAAATTTGTTGAGCATTTGCTCAACATAAATTCTTGGACATTTAAGAACTCTAACGACGCGACGCCATTTGAAGAACCAATTTTGTTACGCCGCAGTGGCGCTGATGGCGCTCGACGCGTTTTTTCAAAATCCAAAAAATCATTACACAAATAATATCCAATATTAATACGATTTTTACGAATCTTAACTTTATTTGCAACTTTCTTCTAAGTAAAAAGATACAAAAATTAAGGAAAAATTACTAAGTTAGTTCAGGTTTAAAGAGTGACCTAACAGAGTATCTCTAGTGAAAATTAGACTTGGGACAATTCTCTATAAAACCCCAAAAACTAAATTTTTAATATCATTCATGTTCAGATATCATCCAATCATTATTTAGTCGAATCAACGACAATATTTTGGTGAATAATTCAAAATATCCCTCTTTTAAAGCTCCATTAACAGGGTGTCTATCTGACCTGGAAATCGGGAAAACCGGGAAATGGCTAGGAATTTTGTTCACCGGGAAAAAACCGGCAGTTTGATTCAGTGACCGAGATTTTTCTCTCGAACGTATTGATATGTTAATTAGAAGTTATTTTACAATATGAATTCAAAATGAATTAGTGAAAGTCGGAATTTTCACTTGGAATAAGGAATTTTCCAAAAGCATTACAGTTCCGACTTCGAAAAGTGAATTTTCGAAAAGAATTATAATTCTGATTTGGAACAGGGGATTTCAGTCAAGAAATATAATTTTGACAATTTGGACAGGGAATTTCCGTAAAGAATTATAATTTGAATCGGAGCAGGGAATTATTTTTAGAGAAAGGGAATTTAAAAAAAATCCGTGTTTCAAGTCAGAATTCCTCACATTTTTAAACTTCCCTCTCCCAAATTTTGGAAAAAGGGACTTACTGTATATCTGAATTTCAGTAGAAAATGTTGTACTTAAATATGATTCTGAGTTGGAAAAGGGAATTTTGTATGTGAATTAAATTGGGACTTGGTATACGTAATTTTTCTAAAAGAATTATAATTCTGAGTTTGGACTGGGATTAAATAAATGAAATGAAACAACGAATTCCCGTGAAAATATTTAATTTTAACTTTGGAACCGGGAATTTTTTAAAGAATTATAACCTATTCTTGAAACAGGAAGCTTTGTAGAAAATTATAATTTTCACTTCGTAACTAGGAATTTCCGTCAGAAATTATAATTTAGACTTGAGGACAGGGAATTTTCTTCAAAAAGTCTTATTCAAAATGCAATAGAGGATTTTTGACCTGGAGCGGAACTTTCGGAAAATAATTTGAACTTTGATTTAGAAGAAGGGAATTTAAAAAATACCTATTCAAATTAAGAATTATAATTTTATTTTCAACATCCCCTGTTCCAAATCTTTAAATCTTTTGAAATGTATAAAGAATCTCTTAATTTCTTTAAAAATCATTTGAAGTCATGCAAATTTTTGAATTTTTTAAAATTAATCGGGAAAAATTAACAATTGGCCGGGAGAAAACCGAGAATTGAAAATAATTCGTCAGATAGACACACGGATTAATGCCCGATTATACTCGTATTTTAAACTCTTTTATGTAACACGAGTATGGTTTCCATCTTTTTTTCGGCATGTACTGGAACAGCAAAGTAGGTAATTTCATTAGAAAGCTCGGAAATCATACTCTCATTACATAAAATATCATGTGTGCCGAGAAACCCAAATCTTTTTACGGCTGAGCGCGAGTTTGCAAGAACGAAGCGCAGCCGAGTTATTGCAAACTCATGCTCGGCAGTAAAAAGGCTAGTTCGCTTTCTTTTGGCACAAGATGCTAATATTCCAAATAAACGCAGCCGAGTTATTGCAAACTCACTCTCTACTGCCAAAAGACTAGTTAGCTTCCTTGGTGCACAATATACTATTATCTCAAATAAGCTCAACCCAGTTATTGCAAACCCACGCTCGGCACTAAAAAAATTAGTTGGCTTCCGTGTTGAACAATATAATAATATTCCAAATACGCGCGGCTGAGTTATTTCAAACTCACGCTCGGCTGTAAAAAGACTAGTTCGCTTCATTGGTGCACAATATACTATTATTTCAAATAAGCGCAACCGAGTTATTGCAAACCACGCTCGGCACTAATAAGACTAGTTCGCTTCCTTGATGCACAATATACTATTATTTCAAATAAGCTCAACCTAGTTAATGCAAACCACGCTCGGCTCTACAAAGACTAGTTCGCTTCCTTGGTGCACAATATAATATTATTTCAAATAACCGCAACCGAGTTATTGCAAACTCGTGCTCGGCCGTAAAAAGACTATTTCGCTTCCTTGGTCCACATTATACTATTATTTCAAATAAAAATACTAGTCGGGGCCTTGTGAGCTCCTCTTTTTAAATGGGGCTAAGTAGGGCAATTTCTGCACTTGGCTCTTCTAAATAAATTCTCATATTCTTAAGCTTCTTTTCCATTTCAGCACCTCTTGTTATCTGGTTGCAATTGTCAACAAACGTTCTGTTCCGAAATTAATAGAGTGTTCTCTACGTTACTATAATCCCCTGAAAGCTTTTGTAAATATTTTCCAGCGAAGGTAAAGGGACGTGTCTGGAGGACGAACCTGCAGATAACGATTATGCTTACCCAGACCTTCCTCCTGGAGCCATGTACAATGCAGAACACCAGTGTCGACTTCAATTTGGACTGAGAGAAGCGTCAGTTTGCTCACCATTGCAGGAGGTAAAGTTAAATTTGTATGAAAGAAAATAACTCAACTGTGACGTCCCTCGGGGGTAGAGACTGCAAGCGCGACGGCGAATGAACTCACAATCGCAGGAAAAGCATTGTAAATTTAGTGTTTCGAGAAATCCGATATAACAAGTTCTCAAAACTATAGTTGAGGATTAAGCGAACAAAACATGATGAATCTACAATGTGCAACATTTCGGGAATATTCCCAACAATTTTGGAGAAAAATTCTGCATTTTGACTGAGGAAATATATTTTCCCATAAAATTGCAAATTTTCCATTACTTAGGGAAACTGTATGGTTATTTCTCCAATCACTCAGGGTCGAGGGAGAGACAACTGCTAAAAATTCAGTCTAGCGGAGGTGACCAAAACTTTTCAACAATATTTTTTTATTTTCAACAAAATATGTATATGCATTTTAATCTAAAAAAGATCAATTTGCAACGAAAAATTGAATAGTTAAATTTTCAGTTCAAAAATTAATTTTCAACCAAAAGAAAATGAATTTTCAAGAAAATTATTAATTTTTCTGTTCAAAAATAAATTTTCAAAGAAAGATCAATGATTTTTCCAGTCATGGGTAAGTTACTTTTTGAAAGGAACTTGTTATAGTTATCGTTATATCACGCAAAAAGTAACTAGTTATCGTTATCGTTACCGATACAAAATGTAACTTTTTCTTAGTTGCATTTCCCAAAAAAAAGTAAAAATAAAAAGTAAAAATAGTTTAATCTTTAACTAAACAATATAGATTTTAAACCAAAAATGGAATGGTTAAATTTTCATTTTAAAAAATTAATGTTCAACCAAAAAAAAATGTTTAAAAAATAGTTAATTTTTCAACGAAAGAGATGAATTTCCAACCAAAATGATATATCTTCAACACAATCAAAGAACATTTTTAACAAATTAGTTAATTTTTCAACCAAAAATGATGAATTCTCAATGAAAAAGGTAATAGTTCAAAATTTTAACCAAAAAATATGTTTATTTTAAATCAAAAACACTTTACATTTAACCAAAAAAAAACAGATTGTTAAAGTTTCAAGCCAAAACGGCGAATTTTCAACAAAAAAGTTGATTTTCAACCAAATAATAAAATTGTTATCCAAAAAGCTGAATTCTCAATGGAAAATATAATAGAGAAAATTCCAACCAAAAAGACGAATTTTCAACAAGATTATTTAATTTGAAACCAAAGCGATGAATTTTTAACAAAATAAATGAATTTTCAGCTACATAAGATCAATTTTCAACGAAATAGTGCAATTTGAAACCGAAGAGATGAATTTTTGACCAAGAAGATTAATTTTTTACCAAAAAGACGAATTTTAAAGAAAATATATGAATTTTTAACTAAAAAAGATCAATTTTCAACAAAAAATGTCACGGTTAAATTTTCAATTGAAAAAATTAATTTTCACATAAAAAATATGAATCTTCAACTAAAAGTGTAATAGTTCATATATTTCAACAACAAAATTCAATTTGAAATCAAGAACAGATTAATTCAACCAAAAAACTAATTTTCAACAGAACAGTTGAAGATTCAACCGAATGAAATTATTTTCTTTCAAAATCGTTCAGTTTCGAACAAAATAATAAATTAATTTTCAAACCAAAATTTTCAACCAAAAAAGATGAATTTTCAATTAAAATAATGAGTAAAATAACTAGAATAGTTAAGATTCCGGTTAACAAATTTCGTTATCAACCAAAGAGAAATAAATATTTAACTCTGAAATTATTTTTTCATTTATTTCTAAGTGTTTTTATAGATTTTAGAAATTTTTGAATCCAAGGGTGAGAGAAAAATGTTTATTTTCCTATATTGGGCTATAAATTTCTATGGCTATCTGCCACCACAATTTGAATGGTGAAAATGAAAAACTAGTTGGGACAGCAATGTAATTGATTAATCATCGTAAAAAAGACTTGTGAACTTCATTTCGAATGTAACTAAAAAAATAACGGTTTTTATAGTTACTGTTACTGAAAAAAATAGCTAGTTAAAAGGAACTAGTTACTTCCCATCCCTGGATTTTCCAACAAAATAGTTAAATTTTTCCCCAAAGATTTTCAACTAAAATGGTGAATCTTAAATCAAAAAAATTTCTTTTACACAAAATTGTTGAATTTTCTACAAAGTAGACAATTTTTAACAAAATAATTTAATTTTCAACCGAAAACATGAATTTTCAATCAAGAAGATCAATTTTGGACCCAAAAAGAAGAACTCTCAACAAAATACATGACTTTTCAACGGAGCAGATAAATCTTTAACAGTAAAAAATAAATAAAAAGATTGAAAAAATCAACGCAAAATACAAATTTTCAACCGAAAATGGAATAATTATGAAATAGTTAAATTTTCAATAAAAAAGATGAATTTTAAATCTTAATTTTTTAACGAATAAAAAATCGAAATTTCAACAAAATATATGAATTTTCATCTAAGAATGACAATATTCCATAAAAAATGAAATATTTAAGTGTTCAGATGAAAAAATTAATTTTTAACAACAACAACAAACATTTCAAGAAAATAGTTAATTTTTCAAAAAACCATTTTTAACTAAAATCAATCATCTGCAGTCAGAAAACGAAATTTTTAAAAAAGTAGTTCAACTTTGAACCAAGTAGTTAATTTTCTAAACAGAATAAGTTATTTCACAATACAAAATCGAATAGTTAAATTTTCAGCTAAACAAAATTAATTTTCAAAAAACAAAGAATTTTCAACCAAGAATATGAATTTTCAATTAGAAAAGATAAATTTAGAATTAGAAATAGAAATAAAATAAAATAATTAAATGTTCAGTTGAAAAAATTAATTTTTAACAAAAAAGAAGCACTTTCAACAAAATAGTTGAATTATCAACCAAAAAGACGAATTTTCAACAAAAGAGCTGACTTTTTAACTAAAAAGAATATTGAAAAAAAATGTTTAATTTTCAACAAAGTACATTAATTTTTAAACAAATAGTAGATTTTTCAAGCAAAAAGATTAATTTTGTAACAAAAAATACGAACTTCTAATAAAATACATAAATATTCAACCAAATAGTTTAATTTTCCAGCATAAACATTAATTTACTACCCAAAAAAAGAATTATTGTATCAAAATACTCAATTTCAACCAATTTTAACAAAAACTAAATTTGTACACAAATAGTTGAATTTTCAACAAAATAGTTAATTTTTCAACCAAAAAGATTATTTTTCTAGCAATAATATTAATATTCTACAACAAAATTTTCAATAAAACACATGAGTTTTCAACTAAGAAAGACAAATTTTTACCAAAAATGAAATAGTTAAAAGTTCAGTTAAAAAAATTAATTTTTAACCAAAAAAAACAATGTTTCAAGATAATAGTTAAATTTTTAACCAAACCATTTTCAACCAAAGTCAAAAATCTATACCAGAAAACTGAGTTTTTTACAAAGTAGTTATACTTTTAACCAAGTAGTTGAATTTTAAACTAAAAAAGATCAATTTCAACGAAAAATGGAATAATTAAATTTCAGTTGAAAAAATTGTATTTCAACCAAAACGAAAATAAATTTTAACAATGTAGTTAAGTTTTCAACCAAAAAAGTTGAATTTTCAACCAAAAAATTACTTTTTAACCAAATTTTTTCATTTCGGATAAAGTAGATTAATTTTTCACCCAATAGTTGAATAGTTAAGTTTGCAGTTAAGAAAATAATTCTCAAACAAAACAACAAATTGTCAACAAAATAGCTGAGAACCATTCGGATTACCCTAATCTTCTGCTGAAACATGAGTTAGATCGAAATAATTAGCTTAAGTCAATAAAATGCATTTCGGAAATTTGGCACTTACGCCCTTATGTCCCGGGACCTTTTTATATTAAAAAAAACATAGTCCACATTTCACAATTTTTTGGCAATGACCCACATATAGATTTTGTTCGTTTATTCAATTTTAATTTCAAATAGACTTTTCTCGCACTGTTGATTTAATGATCCACTTGGAAGAAGTGTGGCTATTATTTGCATTCGCGCTACGCTACGGTGCGCCTGAAAATGTCGTAGATCAATATATTAAGCGCGGGAGTTACGAGTGCTATATAAAAGCACCAAATTTTTTTTAATAAGCCATTTTTGGTAGAGCTCTGCGTTTGAATCCTACTCCCCCTACTCTCCCCTATCCTCTACTTCCCCTACCCCCACTACCCCTCTCTTAAAATACTTTTTCTCTCCCGTCATTTTTCCTTGCTTCCCTTACTTCTCCCCGCATTGCAACTCATTTCCCGCCCCCAATTTCCCCTTACTTCCCCTATCCACCTTTCCACTACTTCCCCTTCCCGCATTTTCTCTCACTTTCCCTACTTCACCTCATCCCCTAATTTCCCTCATTTCACTGCTTCCCCTTGCCACACTTCCTCAACGTACGTTACCGTCCGAAGAACAAGTACAATGGATGGACGGACAAACCAACACCCAACAGAAACTGTAAGGATTTCGGCCTGGGACTACAAAATCCTAAAAACAGATTAAAACTTTCCCTCCCCTAATCCTTCTATATTTACGTCCCCTTCCCAGGCCCAAACTTCCCCTTCCCTGCTCATTATCATTCTAATTATTTCCCTTCCTTCCCTCACATCCTCTACTTCACCTCCTTGATTTCCTCTCACTCCCTTACTTCTCCACCCCTCATTTCCCTTGCTTCCCCTAATTCCCCCTATTTTCCCTGATTGACCATAATCCTCTCCCCTCTTTCCTCCTCACTTCTCCTATTTTCTCTATTCCCCCTACTTTACCTTTCGTAATATCCCCTAATTTCACCTAATTCCCCTCGCCTCGTTTTTCCTACTTCCCCATTTCCTATACTTCCTCCCATTTCCCCTACTTCCCTTCCTCTCATTTCCCCTCTCTTTTTCTAATTTAATCTACCACCCCTCCCCTCATTTCCCCTTATTTCTCATCATTTACCCTACTTTCCCTCCCTTCATTTTCCCTCACTTTCGCTACTTCCCCTCCCCTTATTTCACCTACTTCTCCTGCTTTCCCTTTTACAATTTTCCCTCACTTCCCCTCCTTGGAAACATTAAGACGGCCGGATGAATGGAGGGACGCACGGAAGGACACCCAACCGAAACTATAAGGGTTTCTGCCTGGGACTACGAAACCCTCAAAAAGAAGTTTAAAACGATGGAAAGTTCAACCAAATGAACTTTTCTACAGGTTAAATGTCTGAATGGTTAATCGTAGAAGTGATTCGAATTGCTTAAACGTTTAACCGGAGAAATGCGGAGCACTAATTTTCGGGAATTATTAAAGGCTTCCCAAAACTTAACTATTTTTAGCAAAAAACTTTGTCGTATAAATTATATTAATTGCTCCAATAAGTTGAGGGAATGGTTCAGTAATTACTTTATGTTATTAGATATGTTCTAAACTTTGGTGTGTCGTGGACGGAACTTGCACAACAATGTTACACCCAGCAGCACCTGGTACACATTGCGGCAAACATATGGTAAGTTTATTAATAGTAAAATATATATGTAACTTCCCAAGTGTCAGGCAAGTTTTATCTGGAATTGTACAATTCTACGGTTGGGTAAGGTCCTTTAAAGTGAGAATATGACTGTAAAAAAATCGTATAGTGCTGAAGTTTTAGCGGATCTTTAGATACATAAAGATATTATTAAATTAGCATAACTTTGTTGAACGTGTCAGTATAGAGTGCTGAATAATTTCATTCATTCCTCAACTCACCTAAAATTTTCTTTACATTCTTCAAACTTCCTATGCAAATGTCTAAAATCTATCTTGAAATAGAAACCCTAGCAGATCTCGTGAACGGAACGATTACGCCATTGCGTGATCGTTACGTTCACGCGGTCCGCTGTAAAAAGTAAAAAAGGTTTTATCCCCCCACTCCTCCTCTTCTCTCTTCACCGAGCCGGATGGCAGAGTGTATGAGGCTCGCTTTGCTATGCAAAGAGGTTCACGTCATTGACTGTGCTGTGGGGTACGCCTGCCACCGGAGAGGTATATTTCCAGATTCGGCGTACTGTCATGAGAATAGACAGGGATGTGGCATAATGGGCTTCATAGTCCACTCAACCACCTTTGAGTTGAACTCAATCGGGGTATAAAAAAGAGCTGCAAAATCGAGTAATATGAATTAATTGATGCGAAAATTACATTGGACTATATTTGTCCAACACCCGCGATGGAAATGCGACTTCGGAGGCTCGTCTCGACATGACGAAGTTGTCGATTCCTCAACTGATTACGCCACAGTGGTCGAGGTGAGTTTACTTTTCCCACTAGTGGGAAAAGTACTCATTCTTCTCCTGCTAGTGGGAAAATTTACTCACTTTGTCCACTATGACGTCATCAGTTGAGAAATCGACAACTTCGTCGTCTCGAGACGAGTCTCGGAAGTCGCATTCCCATCGCGAGTGTTGGACAACGTTTCATGTGCACAATATACGATTTCACTACGTTTAAGAATCATATTGTTATAGTGGTGCCAGAATCAAGAATGCGTCCCAATCATGGACAAACCAACGCAAATTGACGGTGGATGGGGCGAGTGGGGCCCCTGGAGCGAGTGTTCCAGAAGCTGTGGGGCTGGAGTATCAGTCATGGAAAGAAAGTGCGATCATCCCGAGCCTGCCTATGGAGGGAGATTCTGTATCGGTAAGAGACGTCGATACAAAATCTGCAATATCGAACCTTGTCCCGATGGTGCACCGAGTTTCAGGAGCGTTCAATGCAGCGACTATAATGGAAAGGAGTACAAGGGGAAGAACTACACCTGGCTGCCCTACTTCGATCAAAGTAAGCGAGATATTTTCAAACACCAGTCACAAATCACGATGTGGATACCGTGAGAGATAAAAAATGTCTAAACGCTTGAATCGTTCAGCGGAACCTTGCGAGCTGTACTGTACTGATACGGAAGAAAGAGTTATAGTTCCATGGGGGGAAGCTGCGCTCGATGGAACACCTTGCAATGTCGGCTCCAGAGACATGTGCATCGCTGGAATTTGTAGGGTAATTCAAATTTATATTCGTATCAGAAGATAGAACTTGAATTTTAATTGTCTATTTATCTAGCTTTTAAATATCAAGATAGCGACATACGAGGTGTGATCAAATAGTTCCGGAATAAAAAAAAATTATTCATTCATCAATATTGATATGGTTCCCTTTTAAGAAGTCCTCATAGGATACTAGAGACTTATACCACCGTTTTTTCCAAGACACAAAACACTTCCCAAACACGTTTTTTGGTATTGCCTTCTCTAAAGTTGGTCGTCTAAGAGAAACACTCTTCTTTTTGAGTTGGCTCCTCGTTTAAGTACGCGTACGTGGCAAAAAGCAGATAGATTATTTAGTAATTAATCCTCTCTGGTTTCGTATATATATTTTTTTTTAATACACGTGAATTCCTTTGAATTTACTTGAATTAATTTAACTTCCTTTAATTCTTTTGTGTTCTTTAAATTCTATGTATTCTTTTTTATTCTTTTAAATTGCATAGAATGCCTTTTATTTATTTTTAATCCTTTTGAATACTTTTATCTTCCTTAAAATCTTCTGCATTCCTCGGAATTCCCTGATATATCTGAATTCCTATAAATTATCTGAGTTCCTTGAATTCGTCCAAATGACCTAAATTCCTTATATTGTATTATTTTTAAGTCCTTGGAATTCCCTGAATTCGTGGAGTTATCTGAATTCTTTTAATGCGTGGAATTTCCTTAATAATTTGAATTCCTTGAATTCATGTAACTGCCTGAATTCTGTGAATTTCTTGAATTCAGAGAAATTCAAAATGATTGAAGGTATTCAGGAATTTCAAAAAAATTCAAGAAATTCAGGGAATTTTATGAATTCAAGAAATTTTACGAATTGAAAAAATTCTATGAATGCGGAATATTCCAGAAATTTAGGGGGTTTAAACTATTCAAAAAATTTCAGGATATTTAAGGATTCGAGGAATTCAAAGAATCCAGGGAATTCGAGGAATCCAGAGAATTCGGGGAATTCAAGGAATTTAGAGAATTCAGGCAGCTCAGAGAATTCAGGGAACTCAGGAAAGTTCGAGAATTCAGAGAATTCAAAGAATTCGGAAAATTAACAGAATTCGGGAAATTCGGAGAATACGGGAAATTCAGGGAATTCAGAGAATTAAGGGAATTCAGATAATTCAGGGAATTCCGAGGCTTAAGGGAAATCAGAGAATTCAGAGAATTCTGGGTATTCAGAGAATTCTGGCAATTTAGAGAATCCTGTGAATTCAGGAAATTCAGAAAATTCGGGAAATGCAGAGAATTCGGGAAATTCAGAGAATTCGGGAAATTCTGAGAATTCGTGAAATTCAGAGAATTCAAGGGATTCTGAGAATTTGAGGGATTCAGAGATTTATAAAAATTCAGAGAATTAAACGAATTTATGGAATTGAAGGAATTTAGAGAATTGAGAGAACTCACAAAATTCAGAGAATACAAGGAATTAAGAGAATACAAGGTATTCATGGAATTCAAGGAACTCAGATAATTCAGAGAATTCAATGAATTCAGAGCATTCGGAGCGTTCATAGCATTTAGAAAATTCAGAAAAATCAGAGAATTCGAAGAATATCAGGAATTCATAGAATTCAAAGAATTTAGGAAATCCAGAATATTCCCGGATTTTAGGGAGTTCAGAGAAATCATGAATTTCAGAGAGTTTAAAAAATGTATAGATTTTCAGTACCATTAAACCATTTCCCTTTCAGGGTAGGCGTGACACTACCCGATTCGGGTAGTGTTTCTAGGTTTTTCTTGTAGTTATAAATAACTACAAGTGTGGGCTCACCACACCCACGATGTGCCAACAGCACTCATGTCAGTATTCTTGAATGGTCACCCATCCAAGTACTAACCGCGTCCAAGGCTGCTTAACTTCAGTGATCTGACGAGAACTGGGTTTTTCAGCGTGGTATGGCCGTTATCAGTAATTCAGATAATTTCAGGCGATTTGAATATTTAAAGAATTTCAGGGAATTAAGAACATTCCATATTCAGAGAATTAAAAGAGTTTCAAGAATTCAGGCAAATCAAGGATTTCAGATAATTCGAGGAATTCAGAGAATTGAAGGAATTCCAATGTTTCTAGGGATTTAGGAGCATTTGCTATATTCAAGGAAAGAGAAAAGAGTTTCATAAATTCAGAATTCTCAAGGATTTCAGGGAATTCAGAGAAATCAATAGTTTCAGAGAACTAACAACCTTGCGGGATTTTCAAGAGTTTAAGGAATCCAGAATTTTCAAGGAATGCAGGAAATTCGAAGATTTCAGGAAATTCAAGAAATTTAAGAAATGCAGGAAATTGAAGGAGTGCAAGGTGTTAAGAAAATTCATGGAATTTCGAGGAGTTCAAAAGATTTAAAGGAAGTTGAAAGAATTCAAGAGAATTGAAATGATTACTTAATCTGTCTGTCATTTTCCGCGTATGTGTAATAAACACAAGGGGCCAACTCATAAAGCAGAGAGGTCCTTCTAAAATTGATGTATCGAATTTGTTAAGTCATTTTCTTCGTGATGCTTAACATAAACAGCGTAAAATTTCCAGATCATACTTTTTACTGACTGTGCGACCTCTTGATAATAATTCGTAGTGGCCTATACCTTTATAATCAAATAAACAAAAAGGAAAACTTTGACATTCGATCAAAATTGACGTACATATTTTTGTTCTCGAATCTTCAGAGCGCTGCTACTCATAAACAATGACTTCTTTTTCTCATAGCGCACTTGCCAAAAGTCTGCTTTAATATTTTCAACAGGTTACTTTTTTTTGTATTGCTTAACAAAAAATTATTATGTTTAAAATTTAAAAATCACAGGGTACACCATGATGCGCCTTATTTAGTTGACTGTAGAACACAAACTGCACATCCAATATGGCATAGCGGGAATTACAAGAATTTCGGGAACTATTTTATCGCGCCTCGTAAAATGAATTTATGTGACTCCGGTGCATTTACGCGTGTTTATGCGACAGCGTAGAGTATCGTAATGTTGTACATTACGATACAGCGGATGATCACTCTTCACATTACACTCCGCTGTATCGTAATGTACAACATTAATCTGTATGGTAATGTACGACATTAATCTGTATCGTAATGTACGACATTACGATACTGTACGCTGCCGCAATAAAACTTGTGAGTGCATCGTCGTCAAACAAAATAGTATATGCGCCAATGCGCACAATTCGGGTCTTCACGTGACTCGCTTACAATGCTCGCAGGACTTATCTCGCCTCGGCTTCGATCGTCCTGCGAGCATTGCCGCTTGTCGCGTAAAGACCCTCATTATGCGCCTCGGCGCATAATATACCATTATCTAATACTTTCGTCGCCTCTGTGTTTCGTTGCGTAGAAGGTTGGCTGTGATTGGCGAGTCGATTCAGACGCTACTGAAGATCGCTGTGGATTTTGTCACGGCGATGGAACCCAGTGCGAAACCACCAGTGGTCTTTACGACAAAAACGAAGGACCAGGATACAAAGAAGTAATCATTATCCCTGCGGGATCAAGAAACATAAAAATTGAGGAAGTAGGAAACAGTAAAAATTATATTGGGATCGGAGTTCCTAATTCAAATGAATATTTCCTCAACGGAAAGCGGTACGTGCCTTAAGTTAACTGTCGTTTTTGTTTTATGAGTATACCATTTAGCCAACTTAATTTCGGGGTAAGTGTAAACTCGTTCTGTTCTGGCCTCGTTACACTACTGGGGAATTAAGGAACTTTTGTAAGGGTAAGTAACGGATGCATAGGAGAGGGTAGATTTTAGATCAATCTAGAAGTAGTATTTATGCTTATTCAAATAACCCGTTTCACAATACCATCCCGATCCGGATCGCTGATCAATCTCTCTAGCATCATACATCACGGTTCATATATTACACCGCTGACACTCTTCGTCATATATTTCTCATAAACAATTTTCCTCCAGACATCCCTATCCCAGAATACATCTTTTCCTTCATTTATGGGAGTACAAATAGAAAACCGCCGTTTTTGTTCATAATTTGAGGCTCTATTGTGGAAAAATAGTTACATGCTCATCCTTGAAAGTATTGTTCATCGCTAGCCACAACTTTTCCCCATCTTTCTGGCAGCATATGAATTCCGCGTCGAAGAAACTGCTCGTCTTTTGACGCGATCCACGAATCGACCCAATTTTTGTCCTCTTCGTAAGAACGGAAGTGTTGCTCAGCCAGGCCATGCGTCATCGATCGGACTAGGTAGTAATCGGAAGGAGCGATGTCTAAAGAATACGGCGGGTGGGTTTGTACGTCCCATTTCAGTGTTTCCAGGTACGTTTTGACGACAACTCCTATGACACACAATTTCCTAGCTTTTGGATCATGCCCAAGCTTTTCGAACGATGGGAAATGGCTTGCTGAGTCACGCCCAATGAATCTGCAAGTTCTTGTTGCGTTTGACAAGAATCTTCATCCAGTAAAGCATCCAATTCTGTGTCTTCGAACTTTTTCACGGGTCCAGGACGCTCCCTGTCTTCTACGTCGAACATGCCATTTTTGTAGCTTTGAAAGCATTCGCGACACGTTCTTTCACTAATACAAGACTCACCATAAGTTTCTACAATCATTCGACGCGCCTCAGCTGCAGATTTTTTCGAATTATAGACAAAAAGTAAAACTTCCCGCAAATGACGCTTATTCGGCTCGAATTTCGACATTTTCACGCAACAAAAAAAAGGCAGATCAAAAATTGACAAGTGTGATGATGTGGAGTTGTTGACTGATGCCTTAGCTTACCAAGTGACGTTTCTGATGTGACCTTTTTTAACGACTATCAATGCTGGCGCCACCGATTATAATTCATCATTTTACTTCTCCAATATCCGAGGGGCTATTCACTGAGAAATCTCAGATTGTCGTGCTGGAAGTCTTAAGAGAACTCTTTGAGAAACTTTTGGAACTCTTTAGAAATCTGGAAAATATTTCACCAAGTGTGGAGCATTCACACCGCGAAGCATTCATACCATCGTGATACACACACTGCCTCGGTGACACGAACTAACAGCCGACTCCATCCGAACGCCACCGAGTTTAGCCGAGTCTGATTTCTCCTGTAGAATCCCGATCGCAAGAATTTCTAGAAATCTCGGCACTCCCGGTAATCTCAAAGAATTCTTGGAACTCTCTACACGAATTTGATAAAGACTGCCGCATTCATAGTTTTAAGATTTCCAAATTTCTCAGTGAGGAGCCCCTCGCCCATATCACTATTTGAACAATGTGGTTACCGAAATCTTCATTTTCAAAAATTGGCACGTACGAACTTAGGCACCACCAAATGTGCAATGATATTTCAATATTACTCCAAAATTCTTAAGTACGATCAGCAGTATACTTGAAGGCATCAAAGTTAGATTAGGTTGCAAATGGCGGGAATATACTAAATGTCAAATTGATGAAAATTCATCTAAGTTCTAAAAAAGGCATCCAAAGTTTTCTTAACTCCAAATTTTTCGACTTGTTAGACTCCAACACAGGATTTACATGAAATAGGAGAAAATACAGGCAAAATCAGTTCTTAAAATTAAAAGTTTCAAATTAATGATTGACCGAATTTCGAAATCCAGCTTCTGAAGTAGAGAAATTAAATAAAATGTTCTCAAAATATTTAATAAGAAATTAATCAAAATTGCAATATTTTAAAATAATAATTTAAATTGAGAAAAATCTTAATTTTTGTTTTACAGCGTCACAAAGTCGCTCACGCAGTATTTCACTTTGTCCGTTCCTCATATCATTTCACGACCAATATTCTTAATTCCAATTAACTCTGTACTACTGCTTCCTTCCCTAATCTTCTTAGCTTTACCTTTGATTTCTTTGACTAGTCTATTTACTTTTCTGTTCTTATCACTATAATCACTTTTCAGCCCAATACTCTCCTCATTACTAAGACCTTTGATATTCAGCTTTGTCGAGTTCTCTTGCTTCTAGTTAACAGCCGAATATTAATAAGTCAGCTAAAAAAGAGAATCGCCAAAAGTTATATAATTTAGCCTTTATAATTTTTAGCCTATTCATAATTCAGCTCTGAATCTTATTTGGACAGGCAGATCACCTTGGCTGGAGAGTATCTGGTTGCCGGCACTCCTGCACTATACGAACGCGATCATGACAAAGAAAAGGTCAGAATTCCGGGACCGATCAAGGAAGATATTGCAATCTATGTGAGTTTATTTTTATGAAAACTTAACCGAGATCTCGAAGAATTTAGAGTGCTCTCATCTTTTTGAAAAGCTCCTTTTTAAAAACTCTTTGCTGTTTATTTTGGTTTTCTTTTTTTTCAGTTGATTTACAGAGGACACTACCGAAACTTTGGGTTAAAATACGAGTACACTGTGCCAAAGAAGGAAGCCGATTATACTCCAGAGTATTCCTGGGTCTTTTCTGATTGGACCTTGTGTACAGTAACATGTGGAGGAGGCGTTCAAACATCACGTGCATTTTGTCATGAAGTCAAAAGCGGAATTGTCGAGGATCAATTTTGTAATGAAACAGCTAAACCTGAACCAATTGATCGAGAATGTAATCCGAAACCCTGTCCAGCAAGGTATATTTAGTAATTCAATTCAATTCTTAGGGTTTCGTAGCCCCGGAGTGAAACGGCTATTGTTTAGGTCGGGTGTCCGTCCGTTCATCGTACTTTTTCCCTCGGGACCCTTATCCCTTGATTCCGTCCTATTTAATGGGACACAACCTATCCCTCGGGACCCCACTTATCTTACGGAACCCAACCTAATGCACGGGACCGAACCGAATCTATAGGACCCCACCTATCACTCTAACCCGACCTAACCAACGGGACCCAACCTATCTCTCGAGACCCCAGATCTGCCTAGGGGCCCACCCTATCCTCCAGTACCATATGGGACACAACCTATCCTTTGGGTCCACACCTATCTTTCAGGACCCCACCTAACCCACGGAACCCAGCCTATCTCTCAAGACTCCCCTATCCCACGGAACCCAACCAATGGCAAGAAAACTGATGAAAAAACCCTAGCTACGTAACTAGGTTTTTGAGCCGCTTTCTGGTTGAAGAAACAATCTATCTGTATTAGGGTGGCCAACAATACTTCTTGTTCGTTAGAAGGCAAGGCTTCCCCCGCCACATTCTGTTAGGTTTCCGGAAAAACAAATAGCATTTTCTTCAATATTTGTTAATAACGACTGCTTTCTGTTAACTTTTAGTTAATTTAACTTCAGTAAATTTTTAAGAAACTTTCAAGGAATGAATGACCCATTCTTAAAAAGTAAGGCAGAACAGACTACGAAACCCTTTTCTTCAGGCGAATGTCGCCTACTTTGTCTAATTTGTAGATAACATAAAAGACAACTAATCAATCTCCTACATTCGTTATGTTTTTCACGCCAACACAGATGGTGGGTTGGACCCTGGCAGATGTGTCCAGTCACCTGTGGAGAGGGAGCCTTGCGGAAAAGATCCGTCATGTGTGTTTCATCTGGAAAAGATACTGATAGTACGGACCTTGCATTGCCCGATCGAGATTGCGACAAATATGCTCGACCCGAAGAAGTCGAGCCATGCCCAAATCTGCCACCTTGTGGATCCAGTTCTGAAATTCCTTTCATCATCTTCTCAGAGGATAGATACGGTGCTTTCTACAATATTACATCCAGTGACCAGGACGGCATAACAATTGTTGATAGCGTCACATCGGAGGAGCCAGAGATTCTTGAATTCGATAACGTTGTTGAGGAAAATCCAGAAAATTCTTTATACACTACTAAGCCCAAGTGGATCGTCTCAAAGTGGGGTGTGTGTCAACTTGGCAGAAGAAGCCGAAAAGTTTCCTGTTCGATTCCTGGAGATTGTAGGTTGAAAAATAAACCAGCGACATCGGAGGATTGTCGTCGAGGGAAATGGATTGCTGGTAATTCTTAATTTTTAATTTGAGTATCACTAATAGACTCATCACCATACACTTTGCAAATTATAACGATGGTTTTTGAACATGAATGGCCATTTTTGGTAACATCTAATGCACTCTCTGTTCGGCGCGTTTCGTCATCCTGAAATGCGACGCGTACGTGGTTAGACGCTCACGTAATTGCCTACACTGGTCGACTAAAGGACCAGTGCTCCCATCGATGGCCTGTTGCAGTACTGCGCAATCGTCAAGCAGAACCTTGGCATTGGTGCAGAATAGAGATTTAGGAGTATAGCTATTAGTTCTCTTCTCTCTACCAATGACAAGCCCTTCTTCATGCATGCACAGTACTGCTCCGGGCCGTTCGTTGGAAGCACTACTGAAGATTCGCAGGTCCACGTCACTTAGTACAGGGCCTCACAGAGGTCCCCTAAAAATGATAAATACCTGTTTTTTACAAAAGCACAAATAGGTAAGAAGTTATACCTCAAGGTCGGATACTTTCCGGGCAGACGTAATATATAATACAACGGGCCTAGCCGGATAAGTATGCGAAAAGTGCCCTTAAGCCTTATCCAACCGCACTTGGTCCTATGTGTACGTTACAAAAAGAAAACGGTTTCCTGAAATGTTCAGCCTCTTAACCTTGAAGATGATTTTTCAAGGTCAAATTTATGGTTTTCCAGTTTTTTGGGTATATGTTGAATTGTTCTTGAGGAACTGCAATCAACCTGGGGTCAAATTAAAGATCTCCTTAGAATACATTTAATTAATTTTTTCAACAATTTTTGGCGCGAAATTCAAATTTCGATAGACATTGAAATATTTTAAGTCAAATTTCTTGAAAACAAAAATACATAAATTAGCGAAAAAATTCACACAGTTTGCTTACCTATCGGGTATTTATTATGATTTTTTTGAGATTTTTTGAAGTGGTAGAACATGGTAGAAAAAATTGAAAAACGTACTTCTATACGAATATCGGACTTCAAAGACCTTACATGTCTATTAAAAAAATTATACAAGTGACTTTTTTACCATTTGAAATAAAAATATTCGTCTGGAATGTTCCTGAAACTTGTGACACTTGCAAAATATTTTTCTACGCGAAATTCTCCTAATTGTCATATCTTTTGCAGTTTATAAGGCCACTAGAGCTTGCCAATTTCTTTAGTATTGTACGATTTATTATTTCTTTAAAGGTCATAATTTTTTATTTATTTAATTTAATTTTGAGGCCCATGTTCTTCATGCTTGTATTCAGTTTGCTCAACATTCTTTGCAAGTCTTCGATTGACTCTGCCATAACAACCTTATTATCTGCGAACGCTAACCCACGCACCCTTACTATCCCGAGATCCACACCTTCTTCTCCGAAGAGGGCCATTCTCAGAAACTTGTCCATGTGAATAATTAATTTAGAAAACATTTTAACAAATACCATTTTTAACATGAATTTTACATAAAAGTGCTACTTTGCATTTTTTCGAGCATGTTCAGGCCACAATACACGGGGATCGGGGGGTGGGGGTAAGTAAATAAAAATGTATAGGGTGCAAATTATTCCTTAAAATCTCTTTAAGGGGTGAACAAACTTTACATTACAAAAAGTTATAACAAGTACTTATTTTTTCGAAAACCGAGCTGTGTAATGCAAAATTAACTTTATTTTTCAACCACGATTTCCCGTCATCTATCCTAACATTTTAAAAGTATTAAAGTAATGCGAACTGATAGAGTTCAACAGTTTTGTTAAAAAGTCATCTTTTTGGTTGAAAATTCAATTGTTTGGTTGAAAATTCGTCCTTTTAGGTTAAAAATTTAATAATTTGATTACCATTTTTGTTTGTTTTTTTATTTAAAATTTTGTTTTTTTACTTAAAATTTTATTTTTTTTACTTAAAATTTTGTTTGTTTGTCAAACGAAAAAAGAAATGAAACTTTTAACCAAAAAAATGAATTCTTATCCAAAAATGTTATAGTAGACTTTTCAACAGAGAATAATAAATTTTCAACCTAAAATAGTTGGCTTCTCTTATCAGTTCGCATTACTTTAATACTTTTAACATATGAGGACAGAAAACTGGCAATTTTCATTAAAAAATTAAGTTAATTTGTTATACGCGGCTCGCATAGAGCGAGACTCTTTTATTCGTAGATTTAAAACACTCTCTCAGACGACGTTTATTCATTCAGTAGGCAACCATCTTACAATTATAATAACTAGCATTCAGACCTTAGAGTAAGAGAGAGAGAGAGAAGATAGCGTCACCGCGGCGAAAGGAGGTACTGTATGAAGTGACATCAGCAGTGACGTCAGCAAGGCGGTAGGGCGAGTAGAGGCGAGAGCCCCGAGTACAGCGCCCGCGAAGCTCGACGCGCGCATCTCTCTCCAACGATTTTCTACCCTCTCTGCTCGACTCCCACGCAACGCCCACGCAGCCTCCCCTTTAAAAGGGCGCGCACGGGCCCAGAACGTCAGAAGTGTTTGGGAGCTGGTAGCCAGAGCCCTCACACTAAATTCTACAGCTAGAAGCCAGCCCTGGGTACCTACAGCTGGAAGCCAGCCATAGGTCTTCACGAGCAAGCCATTGCCGTGACCAACCACTCGCACACAAAATCTCCAGATCTCTCGATCTTCAGGAGCCTCCAGCTGGAAACCAGCCAGAGGCCGCATGGACACGCATCTCCGTCACCCTCTTCGGAGGAAGAACCAAGACTCCGACAAATCATAGACTCCGACTCTCTGCAAAATCATGTTAAAATGAAGAATACAGAAAAAAAATCAAGCGAAACATAATTTTTTCTAGTTACTTCAATTCTCGCCGGCCCCGCCCGCCCCCTCTTTTCCTCCGCTAACGGGCTAGCTGGCATACCAGCCCGTCCGTTTCCGCTGAGACAGCTGGCATACCAGCCATTTCAGCCGACACACTGACTAACTTCATCCCTTTCCCACTTACTAACGAATTGAATCTCCGCTAAACAAATTCTTTCCAGGAGAAAATCGAAATCAAGAACGCTCGCTATATCTTTCTATCTTAGGAGATAGATCACTCTTTCAACCTGCTACCTCTTTCTATCTTTCGAGATACACACATCACTCCCCCTTTCCACCTCCCTCGTCATTTATCCTCTCACTGTCTCCTCTGGTGGTACTCTCCAGATCACTCTTCCATCCGCTATCTCTTTCTATCCTATGAGATAGACACATCACACCATCCTTTCACCTCCCTCGATATCTATCCACCATACATCCCTCCTCTACAAAAATGGCAACATTTCCTCTCACTCCCTCCTATGGTTCCCCTACCTCTCCTGTCTCTCCTTATCTCATAAGATAACTCCTTCTCATTTTCTCTTAGTAGATAAAAATCTATTATCCCCGACGATTATCCTTCTTACTGCTTTCAACAAATACCACCCAAAAGTAAGGAGCATATCAAATTTTCCATTACATTAACTTTTTGTAAAGTGAAGTTTGGTCACCTCTTTAGGAAGGTTCAAGAAATAATTTGCACCCCATAACTTTTTATTGTACCCCCCTCCCCCGATCCCATGCATTGTGCCCTAAATATGCTTCAAAAAAATGCTAAGTAGAAATTTCATGTAAAATTCATATTAAAAACTGTATTTTTCAAAACGTTCTCTACATCAATCGTTCACACGGACAAGTGTCTAAGAATGGCCATTTTTTACGAAGAAGGTGTGAATGTCCGAACAGTGAGGGTGCGTGGGTTAGCGATCGCAGATGATAAGGTTGTTATGGCAGAGTCAATCGAAGACTTGCAAAGAATGTTGAACAAACGGAATACAAGTATGAAGAACATGTGCCTCAAAATTAACTTGACAAAAATTCCTAAATGTATTTTTAAAAGATCTTTAATTTGACGCCAGGTTGATTAAAATCCGTCAAAAACAATCCGAGATATATGCAAAAAACTGGAAAACCATAAACGTGACCTTGGAAAGTCATCTTCAAGGTTCAAACACTTAGAAAAGAGTTTTATTTTTGTAACGTACACATAGGACCAAGTTCGGTTGGATAAGGCTCAAGGGCACTTTTCACATACTTATCCGACTTTGCCCCTTCTGATACTGAATACTGACTTGATCATTTTTTCTAAACCGTTTCTGATCTTTTCAGGAAAATGGAGTACCTGTAACGCTACATGTGTCACGAGATCGGGGTTCAAATACAGGAGTGTCACCTGCCGAGACAGAATAACCAATCTAACATCTATGGACTGTAATTCTGAAAGAAAACCTCTTCAAATGAGACGCTGTCATCACAGAAAACAGTGTGGAGAGGAAAAACTTGGTAGGTAACACGTGAAACTATTTAAAACATTTTTTTTATTAGGGAATATAAACTTGATATTCTTCACTAAAAACAAAAATAACATCTTTTTTTATTTACTAGATTGCAAAGACAACATAGTACCCCCATCGATTTGCGCATCATACAAACGAATGTGCAACGTATCGACGATAGTACGCGAAAAATGTTGTGCTACTTGCTTGAAGAGACAAAGGCATGTTCGACACAATCGACGACACGAGTTTGGGGAATAATTTCAACAACTAACCAAAAATAGACTTGATCAAAATGAAAGTCATTAGCAGTTTCGATAGTAGATAAGTAAGGAAAGTTCTAATTATAAATTCCTACCTTACCGACATCGACACCGTTCCACAGCTAATTTGGTTCGTGTCCGTACTAAGTTTCTGGAACATTTTTGATGACGCCATCAAATTATAGAGCGCAATTATGGACAACGAATTTTGCGCAAAGAACTTCAGTAACTATAATTTGATGGGGTCATCAAAAATACTTTAGAAACTTAGCACGGACACGAACCACTTGAGCTGTGGAGCGGTCTCGATGTCGGTTAGGTAGGAATTGATAATTAGAACTCTCCTCACGCATCTACTTTTCATCAAAAGTTGATCAAGTTCTCGAACAAGGTTTCACCTTTTACTGGAAAGTATGTACTTTAACATCCTAATTTCAAACTTGAAGATTTAGAGCCTAACTCACGGGCTCGAAAATAGAACGGCAGAATAGAAGAGGACTTGGAGTGCTTTAGTTTGAAACTATTACTGAACGAGGAACATGGATTATTGAATAATTTTGTTTTTATTCTTTTATTGAACGGGCTATTGAAGATTTACCGCCGGTTATCAAGAGTACAAAGAGTGTCCGAGAATGAGAAGAAAGAATGAAGAAATTGCAGTTGTAAAGTACTCCTAATTTACCTGTTAAGATAAAAAACAATAAGAATAAAATGCAGAGCCCTTAATCAGATAAATGATGTATTTGCTAATATGAAAATAAAAATGATAGCATCTCTGTTACTATTTCACTGTTTAGTGATGTACCTTCATAGGAAAAACAAATAATTAAATCTTTCAATTTTTTTTCATATTTAATATTATATAGTGTCGTTTACTCGACGATTATTCTAGGAGAAACAAGAAAAAATCTGCCACTGTCCGGATTCGAACCCTGAACTCCACTATACATGAGTGGAGCGTTAACCATTTTCAATGATTTTGTTGACCAGCGTATTAATTAATTTTTTGTGTTAAATATTAAACATTAGGCGTCTCATGCCTACAAAAAAGGGTTCCGTAGCCTATTTAGATGTTAATTAAGTCGTTCAAACCTTTCCCTCCCCTACTCCCTCTAAATTTCCATCTTCCCCTTCTCAGGCTTCACCCTTCGCCACCCCTTCCCCAATCTCTCCCTCCAATCCTCCCCCAGCTCTCACTAACCATACTCTACTCACCATCATTTATAATAATTTTCCCTACTTTCGCTCCCCTGAAATCACTTCCCTTACTCCCCATTATTTCCCCCTACTTCACATACTCCCCCTCTGAACATTTCCCTCTCTTCCATCACTCCCCCTAATTTCCCTTACCTCATCTACTTCCCCTTCTCTTACTTATTCCCTCATTTCCCCTACTTCCGTACCCAATATTTCCCCTTACTTTCCATAATTCCCAACCCATAATTTCCCCTTGCTTCCCATTATTCTCCTCCTCACGCTTTCCCTCATTTCCCCTACTTCCCCTCCTGAGATTTCTCCTTATTTCCCCAAATTCCCCTCTCCTCATTTCCTCTCTCTTCCCTACTACCCCTCCACTCATTTCCCCTACTTAGCCTATTTTTCCTTTGAATTCCATCAAATTCTTTTGAATGTATCCCGAATTTTGTGGAATTATCTTAAAATCCACTGAATTTAATGTATATTTTTTGAATTTTCAATTATTCTAATTCATCCTAAAGAATTTTAACATAAGTTAAACTTGAATTCTTGCGAATTTTATCAGATTCCTATTTACTTCTAGTTATCTGAGTGGGGAAAAAATAAGTTTAAAAAATATTATATATAATAATAACAATAATAATATAAATAAATATATAAATATATATATATATATATATAATGAAACTAAAAATTTAAAGTATTTCTCATTTTAAAGATTATATATATATTATATTCTAAATTCCTATGAATTCAGAATGGATTATGAATTAGTTTAAATTCACATGTTATTCTTACAAATTTAATTAAATTCTTTTGAATTATTTTCAATACAAGAGAATATTAATTACATTATTAATGAATATTAGTCTTTGTTAAAAATTGATGTATTTATTTGATCATTCATCTTTTTTGGTAGAAAATTAATTTTCTTGCTTGAAAATTAAATTATTTGAAAAAAAATAATCAACAATAAAAAAATAGAAAAATTTGGTGAAAAAGTTATTTTTTTGGTTGACAATTCAGCTATTTTGTTGAAAATTCGTCTTAAAAATTAAAATCTTTTCTTTTAATATTAATTATTACATCTTTTGTTGAGAATGAATTTCTTTTTCATTACAAAATAAACTAATTGGTTTAAAATTGAACTACTCTGTACAAAAAGTCATTTTTTTGTTCAAGATTTATGATTTTTGTTGAAAATTCATCTTTTGTAGTTGAAAATTCAAGTATGGTGTTAAAAATTCACGTATTTTGTAAAAAAAATCCTCTTTTTCGTAGAAAATCAATCTTCTTAAAAATCTTAATTGAATGTTAAATACTTTTCTTGAGAATTCATTTTTTTCTTTTGAAGATTCATCTTTTTTTTTTAAACTGAAAGTATTTCGCTAAAATTTCGTTTTTTTATTGGTTGAGAATTAATTTTCTGCGCCGAAAATATAACTATTCCATTTTTGTTTCAAAATTGATCTTTTCTGGTTGAAAATTAATATTATATTTTTTTGAAAATTCGTCGTTTTTGGTCGAGAATTAATCTCCTTGCTTGAAAATTATGCTGTTTTGGTTGAGGATTCAACTATTTCGTTGAGAAATCCTCTTTCTTGGTCAAATCCAACTGATTTTGCTTTAAAATCATTTTTTTTTTTTTAATTATTCAATACTACATGTTTTGTTGAGAATTTATTTTTTTTTATCAAATAATCAACTAATTGGTTTGAAGTTGAACTGCTTTGTAAAAAATTCATTTTTGTTGTTGTTGAAGGTTCATCATTTTAATTGAAAATTCAACTATTTGGTCGTAAATTAAGTTTTTTCTTAAAGTTCATATTTTTGGGTTGAAAATTTAGCTGTTTTTTTTTAGAAAATTCGTCTTTTTGGCTTCAAAATTCAACAATTTGGTAGAAAATTAAACTATTTGTTTGGAAATTATCTTTTTTGTTGAAAAGTCATATTTTTGGTTAAAAATATAACTACTTTGATAGAGAATTAAACTATTTGGTTGAAAGTTAAACTATTCATTTGAAAGTTTATCCAATCTCTTGGAAATTTTTTTTTTTTGTTTGAAAATTATTTTTTTTATCTGAAAATAGCAGCTATTCAATCTTGGTTGAAAATTGTTCCTTTTTAAGTTGAAAATTCAACTATTTGGTAGAAAATTCATATATTTTGTTGAAAATCCGTCTATTTGGATAGAAAATTTATCTTTTTTGTTGAGAATTCATAATTTTGGTAGAAGATTCAATTATTTTGTTTAAAATTCGTCTTTTTTAATTGAATTCAACTGGTTGAAGATTGTCTTTTTTTAATTTAGCTATTTCGTAGCAACTTTATACATTTTGTTAAAAATTCGTCTATTTGGGTTGAGAATTAATCTTGTTTGATGAAAATTCAACTATTTAGTTAAAGTCGTCATTTTTTATCGCAAATTCAACTGTTTTCTTAAAAATTCGTCCTTTTGGATTAAAAATTCGTCTTTAATAGGAGAAAAGGTATCTTTCTTTGTTGGAAATTATCTTCTCTTGTCTGAAAATAAATTTTTGTGTTCAAAATTCAACTTTTCCGTTTGACAATTTAACTGTCTTCTAAAATTTTTTTTTTTTGCTTGAAAATTCAACTATTTGGTTGAAAATGATACTAAATTTGTTTGTGTCGATAATATTGGTATTTAATATATCGAAATGGATTTGAATTTTTTTTGATCAGAGAAGTGTCACGTGTTCTACCAAAAAAGACGAATTTGCAACTAAAAAATATAAATTTTCAACAAAAAATGGAAGATATTTTCAGCTAAAAAAATTAATTTCAAACACGAAAAAAACGAATTTTCAACAAAATAGTTAAATTTTCTACCACAAAGATGAACATTCAATCAAAAAAAATAAGTTTTCAACAAAGTGGATCAAATTTTACCCAGGTAGTTGATTTTTCAATTTAAAAATTACTTTGCAACCACAAATAAACTAGTTACATTTTTAGTTGAAAAAATTAATTTTCAAATGAAAGTTTTCAACAAAGTAATATAATTTTTATATTAATTTTTTTTCTACTATTCTAATATCAATAATTTTTTTAAATATTGATTTTATTCTCAAGTTGTGAAAAAATGGCTCTACTTCCGCTGGGATCCGAACCCAGATCTTTGAGATTCTCGATCCCATTAAACTACCCATTAAACTACAAATAAAAAGCCATAAAATAAAAAAATAAAGTATTTATACTTCCAATCAACAAAAGATAAATGTTGAACTAAATGATGAATCTTCAGCTAGAATAGTTAAATTTTCAGTTGAAAAGATTAATTTTCAGCCAAAGAGAAAAAGAATTTTCAACCAAAGAGATGAATTTTCAACCGTGACGCTAATCTAGTTTTCTAAAATTGTCTCGTGCCTAGTTAAATTGAGTTCGAGGTGAAGGTTTGTAAATAAGTTTGCGGCAAATGCCACATGCACGTTTGCAGCAGGGGAGTTTCACACAAATTTCATAGTCGGAGCTAACGAAGGAGGATGTCAGGGTTTCTAACCTTGATTACCACGAAATTGCAATTTGTGATCTGTAAACATATGTAAACGACGGCTTTTTGACTGAATTACCTAAAGTCGAAGTAACAGGAAACGAGATCGCTAGCGTTTCTCGACAACCTTGTTTAATCTGCCGTCCCAAATTCAATTTCACTATCTGCATTTCGGGACAGTCACCTGTAGCTTTAGCAAACTTTGGAAAATAAATCATAAAGACCTTCCTTGCCGTTTAGGTTTATATCATATTGCAAAATGTGTTTATATCAAAAAACAACTATACAATTTTTTTGAAGACCTTCGAAATTTTTGTTAATTGACTCCATTTTTATGTCTACTTCCACTGCCCTAATAGCACGGAACATTCCGGGAACGTTCCG
>CAKNYM010020942.1:0-11052 GCA_932195095.1 Andricus curvator | reverse complement strand
AAGTTTGCTTCTACCAGAGGCATAGATCTTCAGGTCATCCATATAAAATACATGAGTGACCTTATGCTCGCGCTGATTAGTGTCGCCACAGAGGTATCCAGGAGAATTTCGTAGTGCGAGAGATAGAGGCAAAAGTGTGATGCAAAAAAGCAAAGGGCTCATGGTATCACCTTGAAAGACGCCCCTCTGGAAGGTGACGTTGTTCGTTGTCACACGATAATTTCCAGATGAGATAGTAAATCTAGTTTTCCAAAGAGGCATCAATCTCTCTATGCATCTCACTATGTGTGGATGTACCTTCAAGCTTTCCAACAGACAGATGATAAGTCTATGAGAGGTTGAATCAAAAGCTTTCCGGTAGTCAATCCAGGCCATTGACAGGACGCGCTGATGGGCTCCTTGGGCTTGGGTGGATTTTTTTCAGAAACAGGTAGATCGCTGAAGAGGCGCGATGGGTCAGCGAGAAACTGTTGATTCTCCCTGATCCATCTCTCCCTCTTCTGTATTCTCCTCCTTGCGTCAGATAACAGCCGTATTTTGTCAACAATATGTTGCTTGATTGTCAGCAGCTTTGACTTGTTTAGTGTGTGATTCAAGATCCTTAGTTCTTGGGCGAACTTTCGAACCCTTTTCGTAAACGGTCTACCAGATGTTATGTAGTCAATCACACATTGAACACGGGACGCATTCTGTCTTGCCCATCCAATCTTCTTGTTCAGTTGATGCAAGCGTCTTTTGGTCTTTTGATCCATCGTTGGTTTCAGCCTTCGATTTGAATCAGCCAAAGTTCTCGCAGCACCATAAACTGAGCAATTGATGGTCCAGAGGTCGGACTCTTGCGAGATATCTCCACGAAGGAAGGCATCCATTTCAGCCAGATCTTGGGGCTTAGGAGGAACTTGCATGTTAATGTTCCTTCTAGTAATGAAATTGCGATCATCTCTCAGAAGGTGCCTGCTTTCTGCGGTTGGTCTCAATGTCGCTTCCTCATCTTCGTCTGCAGCTTCATAAAGCAGCGGTTGGGGAAGCGCTCCGCGTACATATCCATTTTTCCGGAGGTAGTCGGCTTGATTTCGCAAAGACTGATGCGAAACGTGCTGAAGCGCTGGGTGTTTCTGGCACCACAGAGTGTGCATACGCGTCATAAAGCCTCCGCGAACAGGGATAATGCTGGCATCGTAGCAGTCTAGCACGTCATCCCTGAGTCGATCCGTCCACTCAATGTTGGCGTTTCGCCGGTTCGTCGTCGTGTTTCCATCTAAATTATTTTCAGCACCCCGAACTCTAGGCTGATCGCATTGTTTGCCGACCGATTGTCGGGTGCTCTGCGCGTTCGATTGTCTTGAACCGCATCTACAACATTTTGGTGTTTTGGTGGTTTCATTGTTGTTCCCACGAGCAGCTAGGGAAAGGGTTAGTCCGTCCTTCTAGAGCCCCGCGTGCGAGGATAAGGCTGATACTCTGATAGGTCGCCCGGTATCCCAGAGTCACCGTTTGAGACACCTAACCCATGTGCCATTCAGCTTTCGGCACGGTTGTTACGCCTCCGCTTAGGAGTTATTCCTTCGGGACCATCCCTGGACAATTGTCCGCGACTGCTTATTAATTGTTGTAACCATATTCAGCAGAAACCCTTGGTACAGGAACCTTCTATCCGCAACCTGAGGACGCGTTCGGTGGCTTTGTCATAGGCCCTTCGGTTCTATTCCAAAGGAATCGAAACCGAAACCGAAATATATATATACAAAAACCTCATAGCCAAGGAGAATGAAAAGAAAGAGAGGTATAAAGACCTTGTAAGGGAGTTGCGACGGTTATACCCGGAGTATTCTGTTAAGCTTATCGTCCTGATCATCAGTGCTTTTGGAGGTGCCAACAAAATGCTAGGACGCTTGCGGGGAAAATGCTGAAGGTAATATTTACGGAAGATATGAAAAATTTTGCAGTGATGAAATCATCGTAAATTATATTTTTTGGCAGATGTAAACGGAAGTATAACAATACCTGTACTTTAAATCAAAGTATTATATTTTCTGGAGATCCTTTAAGAACGTTTTGAAAGATCAATGGTAAATCTAATTAGTCTCAGTTGTCCTAAGAAAGAAAAACCTTGAGATTCAGAATTTTTATTTTTGAACTAGAGCTAGAATGTTATCGATTCTAAAATTTGAAATATACACACTATTACAAAAAAAAATGAAACTGGTAACAATAGAACTGGATATATGATGATATGAAAACATAAACGCGGTATCAGTTTTAAAAATTTTTCTTTGTATATACTGTTCTCTCAAAAATAATAATAATTCTTTTTTCTTCTCACGTTGGTGTACATAAGAAATCATACCTATTGTTTGAAAATAATGGAAGAAGAACAAATAATATGAAAATCAGTGCACATTTTTAAAATTCAATTAATATAAATATTTCAACTGATTTTTTGATATGGCCACTTAATTTTTTGCAGAAGAAAAAATTGAGGCTCTTTTTGGAAAATGCTTAGTTTTTTTTTATATTAAACTACCTAAACCTCAGAAAATGTTTAATAATAGGTGTCAGAGTAAAAAATTTCTCATGTTATAATTATTACGAGTACAACTGAAAAAGTCAATTGTATCATAATTTTCGCTAGGCGATTAGATGTGAAAAATCTTAGAATAACAAAAAATGGCTATTTTCAAGGCTTAATTTTCTTGTTGATAATATTCAGAAGTCATTGCATGTTACTATCATAATTCAGTTGCAACTTGGTGAAGAAGCTTCTTTACAAATTTTTGAAACATATATACAAGTAGTTGAAGAAGGTAATAGGTTCTGCGAGAAAAAACTTGTTAATAATGTTGTTGAATTCGTTGCAAAATACGAATTCAATGGAATCGACCTCTATTGGAAATATCTAATTCAACGTGGTTGCGCTGCTGCTGATAAGGTGAACTTTGTTTTATTTTTGAAGGCACTCATAGCAAAATTCTTAAGCTTAGCTATATGATATTAAAGAAATATCCAAGTATGTCAAATTCATAAATTTGAGGACTTTAGATTTTCGTGGAATTTCTTATGCGATTATGAAAGTTGGTCAACTGCTTTCATCTTTCCTCCATCAAAGGAAAATGCAGAGAAACGCAAATGAAACATTGTAAGCATTTTTTTTTGCGGAAAAAATTTTAAAATTAGACGATTTGGATTTGAACGACGAAAAACATCAGACATCATTTGAACTAGTCTGAAAATGTTTAATAACAAATTATACAAATTCCGATTTTCCAAATGTTAAATGCTTGTATCATATTCCAATTTTTTGTTTCACAATTTCAAAATTCAATTCTAGAGCTTTGAATACATTGCCGATTTTCCTTTAAAGGCGTCTAATTATGCAAACGTTCAACTCATGTTTTTTTCCTATCATTCATATATCGTATTCATAAATAGTTCTTTACAATATTGCAATATTATTTTTATTGTATTAAGTCTTGAAGGAAACGGTTCTAAATTGTAGAATCTAAAGAGCTTTAAACTTAAATTTGCCTAAATTTTTATGCTTCCATTCTTGACATTCCAATCTTCAACGCACCCATTTTTAATACTGTCTAATTTTAGAAGAATTTTATTTTAAAGTAAATGAGTTTTGATAAACCCTTTCTGAAGCCCCATAGAAATTATTCTGTTTTCGGGATTATAGATTTAAAAGGTTTAAATTTGTTTCCCTCGCAAAAATCTTATGGGTATCCGCATTAATAATTTATCACCCCAAATATCGTGATCTTTGTAAAGGCTTTTCATTGTTAAAAGTTGGAAAAACGGTACAATGTATAATTTCAAAAATTGGGTTTGGGATTTCCGACATTGACGTGTCTCTTTATAGCCATGTAGTTTCTATACCGTCTGTGAAGTTCTTGATAAAGGTGACATTCAAATAATTCGAGAAATTAACTCTCAATAAGAAACGACAAACGTATAGAATTTTTTTTAGTGATTTGTGAAGATATTTTTTTCTGAAAAATCAAGGAATAAAATTTATATGCAAATTAGACGTAATATGTTTTCAAAAGGTGACAGAAACTGAAATAATGAGAAATTTATAATTGCGTGATGTTGAATAACCAAGATAAGGAAATCAGACTTCAATCATATTTGCGTACTATGAATATTATTCTTATTTTTCAATAAATGATTAAGAGTTAAACTTTATTTTTATTTGAAGAATATTCAACGATATTATGATTTTGATAAAACTGACGGAGTACATTTTTAAGGATTATTTTTTTTGTCCTAAGCAATAATAATATTAGCCAATTATGAATATGTACTTAATTCCATAATTTCTGATTGTGAGTTAAACTTTATTTTCACGCCTTGGCAAGATTTAAGATAAGAAATCTAGTGTGAATCAATCTGAAATTAAAAAAAAAGGATTCTGTTTGAGAATATTTAAAACATGTTTAAACGATATTTTATATTATGCGATATTCCTATAATAAGAATAAAACAACAATATTCTTTTTTGATGAAACTAATGGAATACATTTCTGAGAATTATTTTTTTTTTCTTTCCTAAGCTGTAGTCTCATAGTTTTAATGTCAACAATCAAACTGAAGTTGGCGAAGAAAATGTTTTCTTTTCGGTTTCAACATCTATCCGTATTTTTTTTTTAGTTTTCGTAAAATTCATAAATACTTTTCAATATTTCTCTTATAATATATAGTTTTACAAAACTGAAACATTTTTACATTCTCATCTCAATGAGAAGGTATTGGTTTTATGTGAAGAATGACTTTGGCGTATTCCATCAAACGTCGACGTTTTGAGGACCCCTGAGTCAGAAAAAGTAGCTTTTTCGTCGTTGTCTGTCTGTCGTTGTTGTCATTGTTGTCGTCGTCGTGGTCGTTTTCTTCTGTATACCGGTTGACTTTTGAAAGACCACTTGATTGGATTGTTCTTTAGCACACATTTTGAGAAATATCATTTTTTGCCTGTTCTGCTTTCGAGTAGGTGGTCTCATTTTAATACCACTCGAGACTATTTTTTCTGAATCTTATTTTATTATCTGAAATTAACTATGAAATAATACTTTTCTTATAGTATATTATAATTTTTTTTGGAAATTCATGTATAACTGGTCAAAATAATGTATGCATTTTTCGTGCAAAATAGTACAGTAAAACGATAAATGTTTTTAACTTGGTTTTTTTTTCTCGTAAATTGTGAGTATTTGTACGCTTTTCACGCAGGTGAAGAAATAATGATAAACCTGCAAGATTGATACAATGTATCATTATTATTAGTATAATTTACTACATTATTTACTGGAGCCGTGTTACCAAATTGGTTATCCCCTCTCCCGCGGATTACGTACAGAAGTGGACCTTGGAGTACCTGAGACTCAGCTAAATAAAAATTGTATGCGGCAGAAGAAATCAATTGTACGAAATATTGTATCATTTTTTATTTATATTTATTCTCTTTCACGCTTCTTAAACGTGAAAGATGACAAACGATTTTATATTCCACCTACTATATACATTGTTAGTTGATACAAATGAAAATTATCAGTGCCATGTCGCTTGAATTATATTCGATGATACTTTTAATATTTATCAGTTTATATTAAATTAAATAATAGATTTTAAATTCGTCCTAAAAATTGGACTATTCACGAACTTTTCTTAAAATGATTAGGAACAAATTTTTTTTTTTTTGATAAACAAAGTTTGAAATTACTTTTTAAATATTTATTCATTTATCTTTTAAATCTTTTTCCCTAAATTCAAACGTAGTTCACGAACAATTGAAATAGTTTACGGAAAATTAGAAACTTCGGTCTTTTCAGATGTTCGGGGAATATTTTCAAATCTGAAAGCCTTCCGACATATACACAGTTTTTCATTACATTTAAAACTAAAGTCATCATTTTCATTCAATATTAATTAACAATAGCTTATTATATTTCCTGAGCGATTCTTCACTATTTGGAACGTTTTTATGAAAATCATTTTACTTAGGAAGTAGTAAAGTTATTGTTAATTATTCACTTTTTGAAATTAAAATATTATAATATAATAATATAATTGATATAATATAATATGAAATGAAAACTCAAAAATAGAAATTTCGTGAATAAATTAGGAAATGAAATTAGCTATCTTGTTGCCTAAAATTTATTAAAAATAAAAAAAAAAGTTCTTCTGTGCGAGTTTAGACCTGCTAGTGCGGCTCTAGCAGCGTTGCGTAAATAATCCATTTCAATCATCTGAAGCGTAAAAATCCAAAAACTGACAAAATAACTTAAGAACCTATAAAAAATATTGCCGGTACTGGTGATTTTCTTTTTACCTCTATCGACAGTGTATACACTCCGAATTTTCATCTCGAATCCAAATCTGATTGTTAGGTTTTGGAATATACCCCCGAAAAATAGGCGGTGCTGGAAAAGGCGAGGAACGGCGACCTCTAAAATATATGATATCCATAAAATACAGTTTGTTTTCAGAATATAAAATAAAGGAGAATTACCACAGATAATCTATCAGTTACGACTAGTGTTATTACTAGAGGTATGCAACATTAATGCGGGTCGAGTCGGGTCGGGTTTTGTGCAGGTTTTTGGGTTTCCGGGTTGGTCCGAAGACCCGCAATCAACCCGACAACTCGCATTCAACCCGAAAACCCGCATTCAGCCCACCAACCGTGATAGGTTTTCTTTTTCTCAAAACCTCTTTGGTAGATTTGGCTAAACGTTTCACATTTTGGCGATCAGAATTACCGAAACAAATCGTTCATACCCGCAAACTAAAAAGATTAACGATTTTGTGGGTATGCAGCATGTTATGGGGGTGTTTTCATACCTTAAACATCCATGTATGGATTCTGTATAATTGTGACGTCACCTCGGGGTGTTTGAGCTTTGTGTGATGATCTGTAACGAAGAAGGGGAGAGGTGGAAAAAGTGTACAAAATAGTGTGACGTAGTTTTTAAATGGCTCCTTGTAGCAAATATACAACTAATATAAACATTTGAAAAATCACAAAATTATGACCAATTTGGCTATATTTTTAAAAAACTTTGACTGCTTGTCAGATAAAGTAGTCTCTTACTATGCAAGCTGGACTAAATACTCTGAGTTGAAAGGAAAATATGATATTTCCTGTATAGATCCTTATCTTTGCACCCATATAATTTATTCTTTTATTGGAACTTCTACTGATGGCAGTGTCCAGGTGTCGGATCCGTGGATAGATGTAACAAAAATTGGATCACACAAGTTTCCTGATCTTTGTGAAAATAGTTCATCAATCAAAGCCATGGCCGCCACAGGAGGATGGCATAAGATTTTGATGAATTATTCGAAGTAAATTTTTTGAATTAATTGGAACGTTATACACAAATAGAGTGGCTAAGTGTTGCTATGATTACATTATATATTATGAAAACAAGAAAGTTGGATATTATTTTTCACTCTACCTTTCATCAATGGAAAACCAGGACCAGAAGAAGTTATATATTGTAAGTTTATCTTAATTACAATAGTAACATAGTTGCAAGTTTTATAAACAGATGAAATCATGGCGACAGTAAAATATAAGTAGTTAGTTTATAGGCTCAAGCTATGAAACCTATTGCGCTACGCCCACAACTATTCGCTCCCAGCGGTTGATTCCAGACCTCTTGGTAAAGCCCATGATGGCAATCATTGATCGCCTTATAATTTCCTCGGGTTCCATGAAATCGGTCCCAAGGATTTTCTGCCTGAGCCAGGCTGATGCTGGTCACTGGCACAAGATATGCTGGGATGTTTGATCATCCCTGCCGCATTTCCTGCACCCGATTGTAGGGCTGAACCCCATTTTGTGCACGTGGTAGTTCAGGCGGTTGTGCCCTATGAAGACAGCATGCCATTTCAGGATTTCCCTCAATCTGTCTATCCCGTACCTATAACCTAGGATTGTTTTCGCCTGTCAGTAACCCTGGTTTCATTCCTAATACTCCTGGGGCTTTGTTTAGATCCAGTGCCGGTTTCGGGTCTATGTATTCCATTGCCATGTCATATTTTGCCGGCTGGTCCGCTTTTTCGCTGCCCTCGATCCCTGTGTGACCAGGAACCGATGTGAGCGTCACGCTGTTCTATTCTGAAAGTTGGTTTAATGCTCTTTTGCAATCCCAAATCTGCCTTTCAGCAGCATTTTCCTCTATTAACATCTCAGCACAGCGGAGGACGGCCAGGAGTTCCGTCTGAAAGACGGTGGCATGCCGCCCAAGTGGGATTTCTATTCCCCTTCTTCCTGTGCTGTCATAAATTCCTGCTCCTGAGCCCTCCTCCCTCTTTTGGAACCATATGTGTACCAAATTTCTCCTTGGAGAAACGATTTATCATTTGCTTTCTATATGTCCCTGATTGGAAAGCAGACGCAAAAAGTCTTGGAAAAATTGAAGCGTTTTGTTATTCTGTCTTGCCTCATTTTCTAGAATTGGTAGTGCACTGATGTCGCCTGGGAGCCTAGTGTGCTTAGTCCCCCCAGTCTATCTATTTTCTCTTGCCAGGCGGCCCATCGCGTGAGCTGCCCCGGCAGTTATCTTAATGTGTAGGGGCTCTTCACAGAGCATGTATCCTAACATTGACCATGGCCACGTATACGATCCTTGGTTGAAGGACAGCGAAGTAAAGTCATGCCAGCATTCTAGGCCCTAGGCCCTACGTCAAACCAAAGGCCTCTCTGCACATCCAGAATGTCATGAAAAACTTCTTGCACTGGGTCTCCAGATGCTTCGTCGAGTTCAGTCTGCTATCCAGGATTACTTATAGGTATTTAAAAGAGTGTTAAATTATCAGCCTCTTACCACGAAATACAGGGGCGTCAGCTTTTGATACTTTGTACTTTCTCATGAAAGTGACTAGGCTGGTCTTTTCCGGATTGGGCGGGAGCCCTGAACTGTCACAGCAGAGCTCAACGATGCATCGTTCCGACATTGTAAGACCCTTAAACTTTTCCAGATGAGCCCCCCTCATTAGCGTATCACTGGTTATAATACCCTTTCTCATTTAGCCTACGAAAGAAGCCGTCCACTGCAATTCACCACAAAAGATCTGGCCGGACCCCCTCCCCCTACGAGCACCATCCAGCGCTACTCTCCTGCTTAGCCCTTCACCCCATCTGGTTTCGAGTCGCCTTCAGAGTGGCATGCTTCCTATTCATCTCACTAGCTCGTCTGGCACGCCACACCTTGAAACCTCCCGACAGATGACTTCTTGAGAGATACTGTTTGAGGCACACTCTATATTCAAGAAGGTGCCCACAGCAGACCTTCCTTCTTTAAGCTGCTGCTCCAACTTTGCCAGGGCAACATGGAGAGCAGTTTTAGCGGAGCAGCTCGCCCTCTGTACAGCAAGGAGGATAAAAATCCCTGATATATCTCTCGACCAGTTTCTCTAGAGTCTTTAGAATGAAGGCCATTAAACTGATCGGCGGGAAATCTCTACCAGTTGTGTACCTCTTCTTTCCAGGTTTGGGAATAAAGGCCACTCTGCCGTACTTTCATGCCGATGGCACGTTTTTAAGGGCAATGCTTGACCTAAATAGTCTGTCCCTGGTGATTTAAAGAGGCAAAAGGACACAATGGCCCATCCCACCTTCTTGATATCAACGACCTTGGCGGCGAAATTCCAGTTGGCCTTGTCCCTCTCCTATCCTTAGCCTTCCCCCTCTCGGTCATTCTGAGATTACTGAAAACTTGGGAAGTGGACTTGTCTTCGACAAACTAGCCATCATCGAGTCTTCTGAGCCCGGGGCGAGCCTTTTCTAAATTGTTACTATCTTGGAAGGTTTTTGCTTACAACTCCAATACTCAAGTTAATGTATAGAATGTATAGAATGTATAGAATGTATAGAATAATGTATAGAATGTATAGAATTAGAATAAAAACAAGAATCCAACGACCAAATTAGGACAACCGCAAAAAAATTTGGTTCAAATTTGGTCGCTGGATTCTTGTTTTTATTAATTTTAGAAAAACTTCTGGTTTCAGATATGAATTTCAATTTTTTTCGATAATCCCTTGCTCCTAGTCAGAATCATAAGTTTTAAAAAAAATTCCCCTTTCTTAGTCAAAATTTTAATTCTTTCTGAAAATTCCTTATTTCAGGATTTAATTAACATTTTTTTTTAAATTCCCTGTTCCGACTCAGAATTATAATTCTTCTCGAAAATTTCCTGCTTCCAGTCAGAATAATAATTCTTTTGGAAAATCCCCTGTTTCACATCTGCAGTAGAATTATTGTTCGAAAATTTTTTGTTGCCAATCAGAATCATAATTCTTTTCAAAAATCTCCCGTTTCAAGTGAAAATTGTAATTTTTTCAAAATATTCTTTGTTTTAGATCTGAATTATAATTCTTTTTCAACAATCTACTCTTCCAAATCAGAATCAAAATTCTTTTACAAAATTCCCCTTTTAAAGATAAATTTATTGTAAATCTTCAGAAAAGTCCCTTCTTTCAGATCTGAATTATAATTGGTTTTCGAATATTCAATGTACCAACTCAAAATCTTAATTTTTGTACAAAATTCCTCTTGCCGAGCATAATTATAATAATAGAAGAAAAATTTAGATCAACATTTACATATTTCCCAAAGTTTTCTAGAAATTTTTTTTAACCTTTCGAAATTTCTGATGCTGTTGTTACATTATTTACTGGAGCAGTGTAACCAAACTTTTTATATGCTCTCCTTCAGATTATGTACAGAAATGGACCTTGGAAAAACTAAGCCTTGGCTAAATAAAAATCTTATTCGATAGAAGAAAAAATTCTACGAAATATTGTATTATTACAAACCGTTCCATGAGACTTGTTTTAAATGAAATATTTATACTTTTCCACGCAAATTAAACGTGAAAGAAGACAAACAATTTTAGAATGTACCTACTATTTACATTGCTAGATGACAAACATGAATATTTTTCATTCCTTCGCGCTCGAATTCTATTCAATGAGAATCCTGATATTTACCAAATACACTGAGAAAAATGGATTATACCCGGTAATTAAAAATATGTTACC